>LFZO01000831.1:0-18099 GCA_001578225.1 Pseudocercospora musae
CTTCCCTCTATATAGGAAGTATAATAAGTCTCTACTAGCTCCTATCTAGTTCCTTTTCTTAGTAAATATAGCTATCTCCTAGCTTGTTATCTACTCTTGCTTTTCTCTTAAGATTCTAAAGATGTCCTATAGGCTAAGGTCCTACCTTAGGTTAATCCTATCCCTAATAGTACTAAATGTTTCTAGAAGGGCCGCTAGTAACTACTAAATTTTCCTCTCCTTAGTCTTAATATCCTTAAACTAGGGAGAGATAGATACCGCCTTCCTAGCTATACTACTTAGGCTCTACTATGCTTTATTAATTGTCTAACCCTCTTCTATACTAAAATTAGTATACTATTAGAGTAAACTTCTCCCTATTGCCTATAGTTTCCTCTTATATTTCCCTTTTGCCTAGTCCTATAAATGCTTTACATATTCAAGCTCTTAATATTCGTCCTAGTTATCTTCTAAAATATAGATAAACATCTTATACAATACTATTGCATTGTAAACCTTATAGCTTGCTCTTCTAATTAACTAATCTAAAGATTCTAATAATGTTATTAAGATATGCTTAGATAGTATAGATACTAGGGTATTGAGGACTACTTTATCTAGTACCTATTCAATCTTTAGCTTTATTAGGTACATCCTAATAATCTTGAACCATAATTTATGATTCTCCCTTATCAAGATTAGTATAGTCCTTCTCTTGCTAATTCTACCTTCTTAATCTATAATTTCTTTTATAAATTAAACCTAAACAAACTCTAGAAACAAGCTCTTTCTTTAATCTAAAAATAACAGTTTCTAGATAGCTATCTTCCTTGGTTAGTAGATCCCTAGCTCTACTAGGCTAGTAACTTCCTTAAGTCCTTCCTAACTATCTTAACCTATAGGTTAGGGTATTAGTAGTACTAAGTACTAAGTCTAAGGCTTATCCTAAGGTACTCAAAACTTAGGCTTATCTATTCCCTTTATACTTTTAAGTATGCCTTACTAGGTTCTTTTATAGCTTATATGTATAGGGCTTCTTTGTACAATATATATAGGTCTATCTCAAGTCTCCCTTTCCTATTTTGCCTCTTCCTTCTAGGACTAGACTTATAGGTCTAGGAGTAACCTATACTGCTTTAGTCTTTCTACCTTATAGTTACAAACCCGGGCTTATAACCTATCGAGCTAAGGAGGGCCGATAGGTATAAATGGATCATAAACTGTAATAGAAGCTACAAGGAATAGTAGGGGCTAAAGTAGGAATAGCAAGTGTATTGTTGTTATTATCTATAGGTTGGAGCTTAACCTAAAAGGGGTTAGCTTAGATTAGTTACATAATTATTATTATGTAATCCAATCTACTTGGCATCCCCTACTAGGTAACTAACTAGACTATATATTCCAATAGTCCTTAAGATTAAATCCTATAGTCCTAAAACTATAGATTAGTACCTAGTATATTAGAGCCTCTATTATAGTACTAGGGAGTATCTTTTAGATCTACCCTAGTTTACTTACTAGCTTTTCTTTAGTAGGCTTAGATACTATAAAGATCCTTAGGTTACTACTCTTAAGTTTCTTAATAGTAATTATTCCTAGGTCTTTAAGTCCTTATAGTATCTCTTAGTTAGTAAGGCCTTTTATTTTATCTTACTCTTTCTTATAACCTATCCTTATAGTAATTATGTAACTTTCTAGAGGGATTCTCTATATACTTAGTATAGCTAGCTAGCCTTAGAAGGTAGCCTATACCTATGTTTTTAGATTAAGTATTTCTAGGGAGGTTTAGAGGATCTATAGGTAGGTTTAGAGGATATAGATAGTATTAGTATCCTTAAGTTAGTATAGGAGTTAGGTCTAGGCCCTTTAGAGGAGGAAGAGGAGGGATAGGAAGTCTAGGGCCTAGAGAGTATCTAGTACCTTTTAGATATTATCTATAAGGGTTTAGAGATTCTTCTAAATATTTCCGTTCGTTTTTACTATTTAGCTAGTTAGGTTAGTCTTTTAGGCCTTTAGGGCCTAATTTAGGTACCGGTTGTCCCTTAGTCTAGCTTTAGGGTAGAGGCTAGATCCCTCCCTTTCTCTACCTTTCCTTAGAACTACTATTACTTTATTATTTCTAGATAGGTATACTTTGTAAAAGGGGTGTAGGATGCGTAGTATATAGTACTCGATTAGAACTACTCGAATTGCTAAAGAGGAAAGGAAAGAGAGGTATCTAGAGCAAAGATATATATCTATAGGCCAAGACGGGCCGCCCTGGCCCTTCTTGGCCCATTTCGACTCTAGATAAGCCGACTAGGCCCCTAAATGGGTCGACTAGGCCGTAATCGTGACATTGCCCCCCCCCTTTATAGGCCTACGTCCCGGAGGCCTAGAATGGAAAACTTCACTTATAGCCTATTATTATATGCAAAATTTGCTCACTATTATTCAAAAAGCT
The DNA here is from genome assembly GCA_001578225.1 of Pseudocercospora musae. Taxonomy (NCBI): domain Eukaryota; kingdom Fungi; phylum Ascomycota; class Dothideomycetes; order Mycosphaerellales; family Mycosphaerellaceae; genus Pseudocercospora; species Pseudocercospora musae. Next base: position 2,423 of record LFZO01000831.1, read on the forward strand.
TACTTAGGTAGCGATAACGCTATCGCCGCACCGCCGCGGGGATTTAAGCCTTCTAAGCCCTTTGAAATCGATCCCTTTTACAATACATACCCTCTAGGTATGTCTTCTACTACTACCGCTCTACTACCCCCTACGCCTAGCGCTAGGGGGAGCAAAGCATAATCGACCCTTCTTAAGGCGATTTAGGCTAACTTAGCGTAGTAGCCCTCTTCTTCTAGTAGTAGCGCCCCTCTTTTATTCATCGCTAGTTACCTTTACGTCGCTCTAAGTCTCCCCGGCCCGTTTCGGCCCGATAGCGACTCGTATAAAGTTCAATAGCAATCTATGCCTTAATTGTACTAATATTATATAGGGCTATACCGGCGGAAGCCGTATTGCCCTTCTCGAGGCTATATATCCCTAAATCGACCCGTCTAACCGTAAGGAGGACCTTACTAACGAGACTAAGTACTTTGACTACCTAAAGTGTACCTCTCGTAGCTCGGGCTACTTCTAAGTAAGTCGTTTTGGCCCTAGGTAGTACCGATAGGGCTAACTAGCGTCTAGATTCCCGTAGAATATAAGCCTACTATTAAGGCAGCTAATGGATTGCGCTAGGAGGCCCTAGACAACCTAACTAACGGAAAGAAGGCCCGAGAGGCCTACTAAGCTTATATATTAGTCTACGAGAAGGTCAAAAAGTACGTATTAGCTTGTATAGAGTCGAGTTACGCTAACTAGTACCCCTTAGGAAGTACCCTCGTTTTGAAGGCACCGGCAACCTCTATGCTTATATAGGTAAGGCCGAATTTGATATATCTAGTCCGTTTCGACCCCCTTTGCCCTATCTTGCCTCGGCTAACCCTCTTAGGACCTTAGAAGGACTACGATACCGCGATAAAAGAGGAGATAGAGCGTAATATAGCCGCCGGAGTATGTATAGACCCCTTCGGCCCTCTCTAGCCTTAGCTAACCCTATTCGATTAGACCTCCGTTAAGAAGCGTAAGTATATTAGAAATAGCTACGTATCGTCTTAAAAGAAGATAAAGAGGCTTGAGAGGGACTAGAAGGAGGTCGCGAAGGGCCTAAGTACCCGCCTTTAGCTACATGCGGGTTAAGTTAAGGCGTTTTAGTACGGTTTAGGTCGTATGCCCGCTAGTAAGGCCCGTACGGCTCTTACGGAGCTAGTAAAGGAGTCGCCGAGCACTAACGACTTGTCTAGGGAGTTCCTAACCCCTCGCGAGGTCTTCCGCGGCCGGTAGGTAGATAAGGACTCCTTTAGGGCCTAGTAGGACCCTTTTGTATCAAGACGGCCCGTATACTTACTTAGTACGAGTCGGGTCTTGGGTTAATAGTTCTAGTCGCCTCTAGTTAGTCTGTTTTAGGCCGTTCGCGCCCTAGTAAGCGAGGAGTTGGCTAAGTATACCTAAATGCATTTAAACGAGGCTAATTAACCTCGAGTTTATCTATATAACCTCGCTTTACCCCCTTCCGTCTCGCTATAGGTACGTATCGCTAAGTATCGAGGCGACTAGGCCCGTAGTAGGGAGAGGAGGGTTCATTTAGTACTAGAGAGGCTCGCGTCTATACCGCGTTGCCGCTCTATAGCGGCGTCCGCCCCGTTAGCGCGAGGAGTAGACGCTACCTCGTACCTACGTTCCTTCGGGGCCTCTTCCGTCCCTCCGTCCGCCTAGCGAACGCCTTAAGGGCCGCCCTACTTAGGTACTCCGCCGGTTCCTAGGTATTCTCTTCTTCCCTATATCCCTTCTAGGATATAAGGTATTCCTACTTTCCCTTAGGCCCCCTTTTCTTCTAGATAACCCTTTCGACCTCGTACACGTTAGGGTCGCTTGTCCGTACCTTAGGAGGGTCCTCCTAGTCCCTCTAGGTTATTTCCGGCTCGAGATAGTCCTCTAAGAGGGATACGTAGAACGTAGGGTATATATTAGAGCCCTTAGGTAGCTTAAGGCGGTATGCCGCCTTATTAACTACCTTCTATACTCGGAAGGGCTCTACGTACTTGTAGTCTAGCTTCTTCGACTAGCGGACTATGTCGAGGAACCTCGCGTTAAGGTATACCTAATTACCGACGGCGTAGGTCTTAGGCTTCCGTCCCTTGTCGTACTATCGGGCCTAATATTCCTTCGCCTTTTCTAGCTAAGCCTTTAGGCCGTCTCGAATGCCCCTTACCTTAGCCGTAAGGGCCTTAGCTTAGGGCGCCTTCCCCTCTACCTAGAGCATTTCGGGCTACCTAGCGTAGAGCGGATCCCGAACGTTATACGTCTAGAAGGGAGTTGCCCCTATTACTATATACTAGCTATCGTTATACACAAACTCGGCTAGGCTAAGGAGGCGTGCCTAGTCGTCCTACTCGAAGTTATAGTAAATGCGTAGGTACTACTCTATCGTCTAGTTCTAGCGCTCGGTTTAACTATCTATCTAAGGATAGTAGGTAGTACTAAGTCCCCTACGGACCCCTATATAGTAGTAGAGGCTACTCTAGAACTTAGAGGTAAGGATCGGTCCCCGATCTAACGTAATAGACCGTAGGACGCTATGTAGACGGACTACCTCCCTCAAGAAGATGTCTACTAGCCCTTTAGCGGTAATCTCCTTCCGATATAGGGTATAATAGGCTATCTTGGAGTACCTATCTACTACTACGAGGACGCTATCGTAGGTCTAGCCTATAACGGTACTCGGAGGTAGATCTATAACGAAGTCGAGCGTTAGGTCCTCCCATGGCGCCTTAGGGGGGCTCTCGGCGTATAGGACCCTATAGGGTAGGTACCTCCGCGGCTTTAATCTAGTACACGCCTTGTAGCTACGGGTATAATCTTTAATATAGTACCTAACCTTAGGCTAGTAGTACCCTCTCCGGACTAGCTATAGAATCCTTTCGAACCCGAAGTACCCCGATATAGGGTCGTCGTAGTAGAGCTAAAGGGTTTCTAGGCGAAGCGGTCCCGCTAGTATATACATCGCGTCTTAGTAGAAGAGGAACCCCTAGGACTCCTTCTACTAAGCTAGCTACGGTTACTAAGGCTCGTCTCTACCCTTAAGAGCTTCCCTAATCCTAATCGCCTCGGCGTCCGTCCCTAATACTACCTAGATAGCATTTGCGAGGCTGTTTTATACCTCTCCGACCTTGGCTACCCTAGCGAGGTAAACGAAGGGTTTGCTATACCCTTCCGGTCCCCTTCGTACCGAGGCGACCCTTGTCGGCCCGTCCTAGGGCTCCTCGCCTACAAGTTGCCTTTGTAACCTCTCGAGGGGTATACGCGAGTCCCCTTCGTTTAGCTAGCGACTAGAGTAGTCGACGTCTATATAGTTAGGTCGTCGGCTAGTCCTATTAGCCGCCCCATTTTCCTTTCCTAGGTAGTACGAGATATAGAAGTCGAATATAGCGAGCTATTCGGCCTAGCGAACTTGTCGTCTTATAAGTTCCTTAGTCGTTATAAACCATTTAAGGTTATTATAGTCCGTAATAACCTCTACTTAATACTATACGCCCTCTAAGTAGTACCGCTAGTACTTAAAGCACTTAACTACCCCTAGCATTTCGCTATCGTAGATATCGTAGTTCCTCTCCGCGCTATTTATCTTTCGCGAGAAGAAGGCTACTAGGAACTAGTACGTCTTGCCCTCGTACCTATACTATTGTATTATAATGCCCGATATAGCGTAGGTCGAGGCGTCCGTTTCGACCCTAATTAGTCGGGATAGATCGAAGTACTTTAGAACTAGGGCCGTATAGAACGCCTCCTTAAGCCGGTTAAATACTAACCTTGCTTCTATGTCTAAGGTAAGCCGCTACGATTCTTCTTTATATTGCCTTCGCCTACCCTTAGCCGTATTAGGCCCTCGCTCCGTTAAGCGATTTAGCGGGGCTACTATCTAGGAGAATTGTCTAATAAAACGCCGGTAGTAGTTAGCGAACCTAATAAAGATACGGATATCCCTTACGCTCCTTAGCTCGGGCTACTCTCTAACCGTTACGACCCTTTCTAGCTCTATTTCGACCCTATTCGGGGTAATTATGTAGCCGAGGAACCTAATACGGTCCCTATTGAACTTGTACTTACTAAGCTTTGCGTATAGCTTATAGCGTTAGAGCCTTTCGAGGATAGTAGTAATATAGCGGGTATGTTCCCCCTAGTTTAGGAAGTATATTAGGATATTATCTAGATAGACGACGTAGATCGTATCTACTAGGTCCGACAAGGCGCTAAGGATATAGCTCTAGAACGTAGCCGGGGCGTTTGTAAGCCTAAATAGTATTACGGTATACTCGAAGTGCCTATATCTCGTATAGAAAGCGGTCTTCTACTCGTCCCCCTACTTAATACGGATCCTATAGTAGGCATCTCGAATATCGAGCTTCGTAAAGACCCGAGCATTAGCGAGACGGTCTAAGGACTCCTATACTAGGGGCAAGGGGTACCGATTCTTGACTATAATAGCGTTTAAGCCCCGGTAGTTAACGTATAGCCGTAGGCTACCGTCCTTCTTTTTAGTAAAGAGGATACTAGTACCCGCTAGGGACTTTAACGGACGAATCTAGCCCTTCTCGAGGTATTTATCGAGGTATTTCCTTAGGACTACTAACTCGGTCTCCGAGAGATTATATAACGGATTGTAAGGAGGGGCCTTACCCTCTACTAAGTCGATAGACAACTTATATAGGCCGTAATCGGGAAGTAGGGACGCGTCCCCTTCCTCGAATATCCTATAGAGGTACTTATACTCCGGCGGGAGGCTATTCGGGTCGTCTTAGTCCGTCTTAACTATTAATATTACGAAGAGACGCGTATCCTTATCTAACATAGCTCTCGAGAAGTCGAAAAGGCCTAATATAGCGTAGGCGCGCTACTTACGAGCCCCCTTTCTCCTCTAGATAGCTATCTTAGCCGCGAAGTCGATCGAAGGGTTCTATCGTTCTAACTAGGGCATCCCTAGTACGATGTCAAAGCCGTAGATCCTTCCGACGGCGAAATTGTCTACGTAGCCCCGCTACTAACCGCTCGTGTCCGATACTTCGTAGATTATACGGCATTTGCTACTTATAGCTAGCGACTAGCTATTAAGGATCTCGTACCGCTTAGCGTCTATGTTACTTAGGGCGAGGCTAGCCTCTTTAGCTACTATACTATCCAAGATATTAGTCTACGAGCCGTAATCGATAAGCCCTCTAAGCGTGCGAGAGTTCTTGCCCTACTATAGCTTAACGTCTAGTTAAATTAGCTAAAACTAGTCCCGGTTAACCCGTCTTAGTCTACTAGGCTCTACGCTCCTCCTCTACTCCTTAGTATAAACGACCTAGCCCGCCGTAGCTAGGAGTACTACTAGGTAGGTTTGTCTTTTCCTAATTCTAGATTATAGGTAGGGCATTAGGGCCTCTTATAGCCCTTCTTACCGTAGTACTAGTACTAGGGGACTTCTTAGTCCTTCTCGGACCTATTGCGGGCGTTCTAGCGCCTCTATAGGAAGCCTCGGCCCTTTTCCCCTCGGCCGCGGCCTCTAGAGTCTCTAGGTAGCTTGTCTAGTACCGCGCTAGTAGTGCTATTGTCCGAGTCGGAGCGTCTACGCTTCCTATTACCCTAGTCTTTATCCCTACGGGACCTACGCTCGTTTTCTAGTAAGCGATAGTAGGCATTCGCTACTTCCTCCGCCTTAATTAGGGTTCGGAAGCGCTATTAGCCTACCTTAATACGGTATCGGATCTTCTTGTCTATAGCCGCTACGAAGTCGTATATTATATAGTCCTAGCGATCCTCTTCGACCTTATCCTACTAGATCTTTATATAGTCTAGTAGTTCGGATAGAGTGCGATTCCTCTAATTAGCCCGCTTTAGCCTATCTAGGGCTAATTAGCGGCGCTCTTCTTTCGTCCCTATAGAGTCTAGTATTACCTACTTTATCTTCTCCTAGGTATACTCCTCTAGGTCCGAATACCCGGTATATCGCTTCCATTTGACTTGCTACTCCCTTTCTATCTATTCCTCGGCTAGGTCTACCTTCATTTCTTCTATAGAATAGATGTAAGGGGCCCGCCTAAAGATATAGTCGTAGTCGGTAACCTATTAGTCGTAGTCCGCGCGCCCCTTATCCTCGAATACGTAGAGGTTCCTCGCTTTAGGGATAGCCGATCCCGTAGGTATAGAGGGTAGTATAGCTAGGGCTGCGCTTAGCTAAGTACCCCCTTGATCTATTAGGAGGGAGACTTCCTAGACTATATCGGCTATCCTTTTCCTAAGATAGGCTAATTCGAGGCGTTATTCCGCCTATTTAGCCTATTCTTCCTCGTACCGGAGCTAGGCCGCTAGGACCTCGTCGTCGAGGTCCTCTTTGGCGTCGCCCTAGTCCTTATCGTTATCGACGGTATCCCCTAGCGAGTCGTTAGCTAGGGTAGAGGAATTATTATCCTACTCGGTATTAGGAAAGGTTTCCTAGTTATTTTCCTAGCTAACCGAGTTAGATACCGAGGCCTTTGCTTTCTTCTATGCCATTTTGAGTACTACGTAGTACGCTTTAGAAGAGCAATTCGTATATAAAAGGGATATAGGATACGTAGTATATAGTACTTAATTAGAACTACTCGAATTACTAAAGAGGAAAGGAAAGAGAGGTATCTAGAGCAAAGATATATGTCTATAGGCCAAGACGGGCCGCCCCGGCCCTTCTTAGCCCATTTCGACTCTAGATAAGCCAACTAGGCCCCTAAATAGGTCGACTAGGCCGTAATCGTAATATACTTATATTTCCTATACTTATAGGCACTTACGCCTTAGTCTAGGAGTTAGACATGTTTTCTAAAGAAGTATATAGTATTTTATTTATATATATAATAGATAGTTTAGGATATATTATTATACTACTATACTATTATAGAATATACTAGTTAGTATTTCTAAAGTTTATATATACTAAATCGCGCCCTAATTGCCCTTAGATGCTTTACCAAGGCTTAGTACCTTTCCCTACATTATTTGATTAGCTGAAGTTGCTGGAAGTTGCTGTAAGATCGGAGTTACAAAATTCCGATAGATGCCTTAGGCGAAGTGTCTGGGTTTCTGAGGTAAGGTTACCTCAGGAAGTCTCCATCCGTGCGCTGCCTCAAGCTTGTGCTGCGAATCTCCAGTGCCAGACAAAGGGAGGCTTTTTGCGGCCATGGACGATATCCGGAGAGACCGCTGTAGCCTATTCTATGCGAGCACCATTCACTTTGCAACCGTCTGCTCCCCCTTTGCACATCCGCCATGAACACCAACACCACCAACACACCTCACCACCGTATAGCACTGCCGATGCAGCAATAATAACGGATACCGCACCACGCAGCCACGCCTTGACGGCCACAGAACTCGCCGCCAACCAACAAGCCGCCTCACGACCACCACTGCCACATCAACACCACCACCACCACCGCCGCCGACTCGACCGCCGACCAGCACCATGTCGACGCCCAAGGCTGGCAAGAAGAGCCTCACAGTCACGCTTAAGATATCTGGCAGACGGCTTCGCGAGTGGCCATCAGACTCGCCGACGCAGCCCACGGCCGTCGCGCCGATCAAGACTGAGCCGTCGCCATCAGTACAACCACCCGATGTAAATGAAAAGTCTTCGGAATCTAATGCAACACCGGTACCCACCAACGGCGATGCGACCGATGTCAATTCGTTAGCACCACCCAAGGTCGATGGAAGACGAAAGAGAGGAGGCGCTGCACCATCAGGTCGCAAGCGAGCACCACCTTCGATCGATCCAAATGCTCCGCCTAGGGAGCGAGGTCGACCAGGTCCGAAGAAGAAGCCGAGACTGTAAGCATCATCCTATCGCCTCTACCACGGTGCTGCAGGAGTGACTCGACTCGACTCGAAAGGCTCTCGCGGTATCGATGGGCCAGGCCATCCAGCACGCCTCAACGTATCACATGCTAACACTCCTCGTCATAGGGCGGACGGAACTATCGACCGCACAGGCGAAGTGAACGGCGCAGCTCGAGCAAACCCCATTCCAGCACACAAGCTAGGCCCAAAGGCCAATACTGGCAATATAAACGCCAACCTTCGAGCCCTCGACCGCACTGGCAAGCCGTGTCGCAAATGGGGCAAAAAGTCACTCAACCTGAAGTCCTTCACTGGCACCGTCTGGTCTATGTCGACCTGGAAGGCACCTCCGAAAGACCAGGGCTTCGCTGGTGATGTGAAGTCGGACAGTAGCAGCGACGTCAAGCCAGTCAACGACTCGAGCGCTCTGCCCAGCGAGCGAAGCCACTCTCACATTGGCGAAGACACGATGATGACTGGCATGCAAAGCTCGCCTGCACCTCAGCCAGCGGCTGCGTGAAAGCATTCGCCCAATGCTTGCTTCTACACAACAAAACGAGCTTATGGATCGTCAAGGTCGCAAGCGATGGCCGATCTTGCCAGCATGCGAACCATTGCGTACAATTACCATCATGTATCATTAGCACTTTAGCGAGGCGTTGGATTGGGGTATCGATTTGTGGAGAACGGTACCGGCGATAGCGACTGGGTGGCCCAAGCATGGAGTTTGACGTGGGAAATTGATACCATTATTCGGACAGGACAACGCAGTGTAAGGAATTCAAAAAAAAAGCCACCGAGACTCTGTTGAGAGCAGTCTCAAGCCAAACAATCCTTCTCACTCGTAGCAGTACTGACAAGCAGTGGCACTGCTCACGTTGCTCGCAATGATGCTGCCTGCCGAGTCTCGAGGTCTGCAATATGGCTGGCTCCGATACAATACGGTGAATGCTTCAATCTTCCTGGTGGGTGCCCTTCTTGAACATTGCACACTATCCCCGTGAAGAGCCATACACCCGCCTTTGTCAGTATAAGTGAACGCTTCAATCTTCCTGGTGGGTGCCCTTCTTGAACACTGCACACTATCTCCGAAGAGCCAGCCATACATCCGCCTTTGTTAGTATCATACCCAATCGTTTCCTATCGCTGCCGAAGCATAGCAGGATGATGGCGTAGAAAGGGTGGGGAAGGGGTGCACGCGGAGCAACGTCCTGCATGATCTCAAGCAAGCAAGCAAGCCGCCTATCCAGAAACATCTTGTAACTTTGATCCACAACCACTTCCGCCCACCGCGACCTAAGCTCTCCGTCAACGTGTTCGACAATGTACACAGCCGAGAAGCGTGAAAGACCAACGTCTGCGTAGCTTCCTGGTCACCCATTCAGGTCCAACATCGGCAGCGGCCATCTCACAGCATCCACCTCCCATCGTCACCGATAAGCGCGCTTTCGCGAGCTATACACCACCCAAGAGACGTTCCGCCAGCGCAGGCGTCAGGACTGCTTACAACATCGAACCAAGCCAGTAGAACATAGTCCTTCGGCGACGGCGGTGGTCTCCAGGAAGTGAAGAGACCTCACGCCAGTCGCCGCCATCGATCTTTACACTCCTGCTCTCTAGACGAATATGAGCAATCGCAACGACGAAGCCGTCTACGACTGGTCTTTCCCGGGCGCGCCTGCGGGCTCGCTAGGCCCGCGAGCTAGACCAGGAGAAAGAGGCTATCGATCATACGCTGAGATCGTGCACGAGACAGACTCTCCACGACCTCAGGACACTACTTGGAGACACCCTCGCAACCTGAGGTACGAACAGCCAGCAATACATCCTTCGAGAGACAGTCTTATCGCCGCCGGCATGTCGAGAGGGTACGATTACGACACCACGAGCGGCGGCACACGCAGGCCAGGTTCAGGCATTGCGTCTGCGCATGATTCTGCGAGATGGGGGCTGGAGGGGCCGCAATGCTCGGAGAACCTTGAGCAGCCGTTCTTCGTGCCTTCGTACCTCAGACAGTCGCGGCATGTGGAGAGACTACGACAAGAGCATGAGAGACAGATGGCGGAGTTGCGAGAGTTCACGCGGCGGCACCAAGCCTCTCGCCAGCCAGTGCTATCGACGAGCCCGAGCATCAGCAGTCTGAACAAGGCGTCCACCACACATTATCATCGCGCCCCGGTACAAGATATCATCGAACGATTGCCGCCGCCTTCATTGGAAGGCGAGAGGCTACATCGTTTGCCAAGTCGGTGGAGCGAGGAGGACAAGATGAACGGCTTGGAGATCATGGCAGACGGGACGGAAGTTCGTTTCAACGGAATCACAAAAACGTCGGACGACGCAGCGGCGGTGAGAAGTAACTATCCCATGCCGAAAGAGGTGGGCATATACTACTTCGAAGTGACGATATTAAGTCGAGCGAAGGATGGGTTGATCGGTATTGGCTTCTCATCACAGAAGGCGAACCTGAACAGATTGCCGGGATGGGAGGGTGAGTCTTGGGCGTATCACGGTGACGATGGCCACATATTTGCTTGTACGGCAAGCGGTAAGGCTTACGGACCACATTTTGCCTCACAAGATGTCATCGGCTGTGGTGTGAACTTCCGAACAGGCAACGCCTTCTTCACCAAAAATGGCAATCACTTAGGTATGCATGGCAGGCTGGATGTTTTGTCTCGCGTGAGCTTGCTAATTCGTGATAGGCCAAGCCTTTCCAGGTATCAGACAAGGACAGTTGTTTCCGTCTGTCGGCATGAAAAAACCTGGCGAACACCTCCGCATCAACTTTGGAAAGACGCCTTTCGTCTTCGACATCGACGGTATGGTGGAACAAGAGAAGCAGAGCATCCTCGCCGACATTGCCAAGGCCGACGTCCGCAATTTACATCCACCTGACGACGAGAGCGCGCTGGTAAACAACCTCATCGGCCAGTATTTGGCGCATGAGGGCTATGTGGAGACGGCGAAAGCGTTCGGTCAAGACGTGCAGGAGAGACAGCAATCCCTTTCCGATGGCTCCCAGTCGTTTGCCGTGTCCAGTGATGAAGATGACGTTCATGCATTGCACCGACAGCGCATACGGCGGGCCATTCTCGACGGCGACATCGACAAAGCCATGAAGTATCAGACTAGCTACTACCCGACCCTATTCGAAGACGGCCGGAATCGCGACATCTACTTCCGATTAAGATGTCGCAAGTTCATCGAAATGATGCGACGGCACTCGGAGTTGCCCAATCCAGCTTCTTCACCTACCATGGCCACCAAGTCAGTCGAATCATTGAACAGTAACGGTCGTGCCGACGCAGCAGAAGATGGAGGAGATGTCAGCCAACCACCAGACACCCAGATGGAGCTCGACGATCAATTACATCGAGAGACTTCAAAGAGCCTCGAGCCACCCACCGGAGACGACGTCGACATGGACGCCTCACAAGAACTTTCACCCAAGATTCAATTTATGAAAGCCGACCAATTACTCAGCGCGGCCATCACGTACGGCCAGGAACTGCAAGGAGAATTCAGCGCGGATCTTAAGAGGAAGAAGCAGTTCAAGGAAATCTTTGCCATCATGGCGTACGCGAACATTCATGAGAGCCCTGTGAGCCATCTCTTCGATACCCAGGGTCGGGGTCAGATTGCCGAGGAGGTCAACGGGGCTATTCTTGGTGAGTCGGACACTATTCCTGTTGACATGGCGTTGATCAGTCGCTGACTGTCATCTAGTATCCTTGGGCAAGCCTTCGTCAGCGGCCCTTGAAAAATTGTGTGCGCAGACGGAAGTTTTGCTTGAAGAGACGGCGAACCGGACTGGTGGAGCCACGGCTCTGGTTGGCGTCAAGGCGGATTTTCTCAAGGCATAGCGCGACCTGAAGAGATGGAGGTTACTCTCTTGACTTTTAAGTGAGTTTGGTGCTGGGTCATAGCGAGGCGTATGAGATGAGGGATGCACTGGGCCGAATGTGGCTACATAGAACGTGACCGGTCACTCTGCGTCGGAACGGATCCAATTGAATCACAACTTCAAGCCATCAGCGAATTAGCCAGGCACACAAGCTCCCTGGTGCCTGTTTGGATCCAACTACCGAAGTCGTGCTTCGTACCTCGTTCTGTTTCTATATCCCCTTGCTTGCTCTTATAGCATGAGGCTTGATTTCTGTCAAGTTCGTTGCGAATCTGTACAATGGTCCAGGCTGCGATATCACGACAAATTGAGGCGCCCTCGTCAACAACACTTGTTCGCTCTCATTTGTATGTATGTACACGATGGTGTTTCTCTCTCTCTTTCTCTCTCTCTCTCTCTCTCTCTCTCTCTCTCTCTCTCTCTCTCTCTCTCTCTCTCTCTCTTGAATCTTACATCCTCCTTTGTGTCATTTCCCCATCTTTCATATTTCATGCATCGTTCGTTCATTTCCATTCATATCGTTTCGTGTTCAGTGAATTTTTTCTTAAGAGTCTCTCGTCTATATTTATTTATTCCTCGCCGCCGCCGCCATCATCCTTGGCAAAAGCCCTCAAGTCTTCCATGTTGATCGTTCGTAATGCCTTTTCGTTCGTCGCTTTCAACCACACTTTCGGAACGATTTTTTCTCCTTCTCCTTCTCTCTTGGCGGCTTCAAAGGCTTCCAACCATCGTGATGCACACAGACACCATTTACATCCTGCTTTCATGCCGCCGATGGAGCGGAGGTCGTTGCCTTGGCGGGCTGTGAAGTCGAGGAATCTGGAAGGGGGATGGAGGTCAACTACAACAATACACAATACACTCTCCAAGTGACGATGGAGACACTTACTCTTCTGTGACTTCTGCTGCTACGGAATGGTTGCCGAAATCGCTTGCTGGGACTTCGCAGTATCCGTTTCGTAAGTAGCCTGTTATTGGGGATGTGGAGTGGAGGGCTAGGGGTTGTTTGAAGACGTTGAGGGATTTGGACATGGCGGAGGATTCGTTCTCGTGATTGAAGATGGGTTGTTGTTGTTGTTGTTGTTGTTGGTTGGCCAGAACGATTTCGAAGAGTATGGTCAGGAAGACGAGGATGGGTATCATAGCATTATTGGGTGTCAAGTCAAGGTGGTTTGAGAGAAGCTACCCTGGTCAATGGAGGAGACGCGAGGGCGAGGGCGAGGGCGATTGATGATGTCACGAGGGGGACAAGGGAGGCTTGAGTGACACTTCAGTTCGCAATTTGATCGTCAAGTGTTGATGGAACATTGAAGAGACCGAGCTTGTTCCGACGTTTGCGGTCGAATTGATTTGGCTGCTGAACATGGGAAGTTCTGCGAGCCAGCTCCACGCCCGTCGCCAAGTTGGTAAGGCTGTGCGGGCTACTCTGTCGCTGATGATGTAGAAGAGCTGAGGGATAAGACACCATCAATGTTTCGTTCAATTGCTGGCTTGTTATCGCGATAGAAGGATGCAGTTCCGATCTCCATCCCGGGTACGCACTCCATCATGGGGGGACTACGATAAAGACGCTCCACGACTTCGTCTCGAATCAAGCCAATTTCTCTTCCCGGGCGTGATAGACACACACATCCACGCACCACAATGGCCAAACTTAAGCTCTGGGGATGGAAGGCGAGCTGCGGAACTGGCTAGAGAGAACTACACAGATTCGATGAAAGCATCATGTAGCGACGAAAAGAAGGCTCGGAAAGTGTACTCCGATGACCGGGGACGATAGATATAGATTCAGTGCGCTTGTCTATCTTGCCACTATGGGAGGAGCGCAGGTGGTCGATGAAGTGGACGAAATTGGGAATGCTGAGGTTGGTAAGAAGTTGGATGCTTTGGTCGTTGATGTCAAAGATGTAATCAGTGTGACACCTCCTGAGATGTGGGAGGCTAGCCCTGCGAGAGACGATCGGAGCATTTGGTCAAGAAATGGGTATTTTTGGGTGACGATCGGACGATCCGAAAAAGGATTTGTCGATGGAACGTTGGTGGCGGGTCATGATGTGTAACTTGCGTTTCGCTGAGTGGAGTAGGCCGAGCAGAGTGAGATGTAGAACCAGTCAGCAAGGTTTGGCAACGCAATGGCAAGAAGACATTATTTAGGACGTCAACCCTGAGTGAGATGTAGAGACCTCTCGAGTCGGAATCCTGCGCAAGGCATCATCGAAGGATGCCTGAGTCGTATACGCGAGACAACAATGGTGGCTTGGAGTGAGCGCGGCCAAGTTCAAGGCTTCTTGAAGAGAATTAATGTTCTAGCAGCGATTCTCTGAAGGCACACCAGTTCACGTCTGCATGGTCGTCCATCCATGGTAGCGAATCTGAAGCACTTGCAGACGCTCAGGCAAGCAGTCAATCACCGCCTCCATGCAGGACCGTTGGAATGCTGAGGTGTCAGTGAAGTCTGAGCGAGGATGGTGAGTCGCAACATCTGTCATTCGCTCTGCCTCATCGTCAACGTCGCGGGCGCTACTGGAAAACCACATGGACAGGGGAGAGGGTACCGAATGATGGTCGATACCGAGCCCGTAGACAAGGAAAATGCAGGAGTTGCGGCGTAGCCTCACCTTATTGTGCTGCGCATCCCAAGATGATCATGGGCGATCGAAGAGTCCGTTGCTTGTCCGGGTAAATACTCAAATAGCACACATTGGCATAGCAATTACTCGGATAGCAAGGGATTAGCAACATTGGCTAGCATTTCTAAAATAGCAATTTTCCAAGACATTAGCACGTACATTAGTATAGCAATTACTTAGATAGCAAACTATATACTAAGTCCCTAAAATAATAAATCCTATATATTAAAGGATATCTAAATACCTATAAGTAGAAACATTAATATCCGTTATAGGTAGGCTATTGTCGCTATAGGTAGGCTATCGTCGCTATAGGCTATCGTTACTATAGGTAGGCTATTATCGCTATAGGTAGGTTAAACCGTTATCGTTACTATAGGTAGGCTATCGTTACTATAGATAGGCTATCGTTACTATAGGTAGGTTATTGTTACTATAGGTAGGCTATCGTTACTATAGGTAGGCTATTATTGCTATAGGTAGATTAAACCGTTATCGTCGCTATAGGTAGGCTATCGTTACTATAGGTAGGCTATCGTTACTATAGTCTATAGGTAGACTATTATTACTATAGGTAGGCTATCGTTACTATAGGTAGGCTATTATCGCTATAGGTAGGTTATCGTCGCTATAGATAGGCTATCGTTACTATAGATAGGCTATCGTTACTATAGGTAGGTTATTGTTACTATAGGTAGGCTATCGTTACTATAGGTAGACTATCGTTACTATAGGTAGGCTATTATTACTATAGGTAGGCTATCGTCGCTATAGGTAGCCTATCGTTACTATAGGTAGGCTATCGTTACTATAGGTAGGCTATCGTTACTATAGGTAGGCTATTATCGCTATAGATAGGTTATCGTTACTATAGTATTAGGGACTAGGTATATAGTAACGTATAGAATACCCGCCTAACCGATAACATAGTAGGTAGTAGAACTAACAAGTGCCTCCTAGAAGGATTGCGTAGAGCGCTAGGTTAAAAAGGCTATACGAGTTACGTACGTCTAGCGTACGCCCCTAGCGCGCGCCGCTTAGTATACTTAGGGCTTAGTAAGAGACCTTACCTTATCGAGGTCCTTACAACTATCCCCTTTCTCCTAGTATAGCTATCCCTAGCTATAGACAAACCTAACTCCTCGTTAAGCTATCCTATATATATATTCTCTCGCGCCTCTAGCGCTTCGAATACGCCTTGCGTACGTTACTACTTCGTATAGCTAGTTACTATGCGAAAACTCTTTGTTACTATATAGTAGAATTTTTATATTTCTACTAGTAACGTAGCTAGGCAGGTCTAGCGTATTCCTAAGAACGTATTAATTATT
>LFZO01000832.1:0-18070 GCA_001578225.1 Pseudocercospora musae
CGGTGGTTTGGGCTTGTCTCTTGTTGTTTCTTTGTAATCTTTGCTACGGCTATATTAGCTACCTTCGTAATTATGTAGCTTGCCTAGTTATGGATTGCTTTTAGTCCTCTAAGGAGCTCTAAGATTATTATCTTATATGCCCTCTTAGGGGTTTTCCTATCTTCTGCCTTTAGTACCTCCTCTGCCCTAGTACATAGTGCTTTCCATTCGTCCTCCCTCCCTTCCTAACTATTTTCCCTTCGTCTCTAATTGTTCGCTACTATCTCTTTTCTACTACTATATATATATATATATATTATTTTCTATCTTTAATCTATATAGTATTATTCTTCTTAACTATAATTACCTTAGTTTCTTAAAGGGAAAGAGTAATCTTACTAAAGTATAGAATAGTAGATCTAAGGTATCTAACTAAGCCAAGATACTATTTAAGCTATTTAGTATTCTTAGGCCTCTAGAGCTTTCTTAATATAGCTAATTAGTCTACTTAAGTTACGAAACCTTTACTATCGATAACTCTATCTAGAATATTAATAGAGATAAACCCTATAAAAGCCTTACTAGACTCGAGACTAAACTATATATAGTCTAACTTCTTAAATACTTATAGGAGAAGATTATAGTAGAACTCTAGGTCTATCGAGCCGAGTACGATATTATTAATATAGCTATTTATATTATCTCTAAACTTATAGAGTATATAGTAAAGGATTCTTTATATATATTAAATACTATTATAATATCCTATAGTAGTAACTTTAAGGTACTTCTATCTATAAGTAGTATTAACTATAAACTTCTATTAGTTCTTAACTATAACTATAAATTAATAGAATATAGACCTTATATCTATTATAGTAATATACTTATAGCCTCTTAGCTTAGTAATAATATTATCTTATAATAGTAGAGGATAGGTATCCTTCTATAAGATACTATTTAATCCTCTAATATTAATTATAATATAAGACTTATAGTAGGCTTCTCTATTCTAGTAGAATAAGGTTCTCGAAACTATAAGTACTAGCTAAGATAGTAGTAAGAGCTCCTACTATAGACTATCTTATCTTAGTTATATAGCTTATTAAACTACTTATTAACTTTAGTATTATTAGTATCTAATATTCGATAAACCTTACTACTAAACTTTTTATTCTCCTAACTAGACTTAAGTAGAAGCTTAAGCTAGTCCTTCTTAGAAAGGTCGATAGTTATATCTCTATCTCTCTAGAAATTAGAGATCTAGTCTATAATAGACTTAAATTTAAGGACTATAGATAAGTTAGGATTATCTATATAAATTATTACTCCTATAGAGGTTTTAATACTAGAAGTACTAATATCGATAGTAATCTTAGAGCTTTTAGACTATAGCTCTAGGTCTATTAGGTCTTCTATAGAATTATTACTAGTTAGAGAAGCTTTACTAGCCTCTATCTAGATCTATCTAAGTATTAGAGTATCTACTAATAGATAGGATACGTACTTCAATTCTCTAAATATTACTTCCTTCTTCTATAGATATATAGTTAGAGAAATCTTACTTAGCTTAGCTTCTATAGATATAGGATTTATATTAAACTTATTAATCTAATATATCTTATCGATCTAGAGCTACTATATCTTTTCTAACTATTAGTTATAAGGAATAGTAAGCTATTAATTATTACTAAGATTATATACTTATACTACTAGTATCTCTATATTAGCGATATATCTATATATTATAGCCTTATTCGATATAAGAGCTATAGTATCTAGGATAAACTAAAAGTCTATATCTATTCTATATAGACTTTTATAATTCTTTACTTCTACTAGTACTATTATTATAGAATAAGGTAGTATCTAAAGAGTACTAGCTAACTTAATAATACTATATAGAATATAATCTATCCTTAGGAATAACGTAATTAGTATTAGGATATAGTTATTTTCGGTTATTATAATATAGCCTACTCTAGCGTATATATAGAACCTAGTAGGTATTATAATATCTATATCTAGAAGTATATTATATAGGAGATTCGGTATTACTTATATAGACTATTTAAGACAGACTAGAGTAGGCTTATAGGATTTATATATAAAGATAGAGAAGTATATTAGTAAATTAATCTATTTCTTATACTAAGTATTACTAGCTAAACTATAGAAGTTAAGTAGTTCTAGTAAGTATTAGATATTATCTTATTCTAGTTACTAGAGTAGCTATCTTTAGTCTATTATTAATACTTTATTATCTATATTAAGATAAATATATTTAAAATCTCTATCTAGAATAAGGATATAGTTAGCTTTAATAATATCGAAATATCTAAAGGTATAAGCTAGATCGCCTAGTAGAAGATAAGCTATACTCTATATAATAGATAATCTTAAGTCTACTATATATATAGGAGGAGTATATAGCTCTTTTTAAATACTATAGACCTAGAGTTCTAGACTATCGATATTATAATCTCTCTTCTTTCCTAGTAGTACTAGGTTACTAGTACAATTACTTATCTAATATTCTACCTCGAGATATACTATATCTATATTACTTAGAGTTAATATTTCTATTAATTCTACTATTCTTATTAATACTACTATTAGCTACTACTAGAGAGGAGTAGAAGATTTCGGTATAATAGACTAAGCTAGATAGATCTATAGTTCTATTATAGCTAGTATATTTAATAATATCTTAGAAAATATAGTTACTATATCTAGTACTAGATAGATATATAGTATTATAGTAACTAATATAGTAGAATTATTCGAAAATACTTTTAGAGATATATATAATATATTAGTTAGAGATATCGAATTATCCTTTAGAGATTCTAGAATAGTAGAAGATAGGCTTAGAGTTTAGTACTACTTATCTAGTAGTAAGTATTTTAGTAACTTTAAGTAATCGAAGATACTTAAAGCTATTAAGTATTCTAGTATTTTAGATAGATATAAGGTTAAGCTAGAAGTAACTAGATTTACTTCTAGCTCTAGGTATTTCCTTCTACTAGCTCGAGTAGGGAATTTATATACTTGCCTTTTTTATCCTTAGGATAGGCCTAGTCGAGATAGTCTTAAAAGAACTTATTATTAAACTAAAAAGTCTTACTATATATATTGTAGTAAGTTAGATATCTATTCTAACGATTCTTTAGATAAGGTTGTTATATAGATTAGATACTAACCTCGAGTCTATAACCTTACTACTAGATATAATTAACTAGCTTAGAGAAAGGATTACTAGAAGGGAAAGCCTCTACTATATCTCCTACTTTATTATTTATCTCTTTCTACTACTCGTAATTATTATCCTAAGTATTATACTATCTATTTGTATCGCTATTGTCTTCTAGGATATCCTTCTTATAATCTAAGTCTATTATAGACTCGTAGAAGAAACTAGGCTTATTTATTCTTCTATAATTTATAGAGATAGTATTTCCTATACTTCCTATATTCCTTATCGAAGGTCTCTAAGAATTTAGATACTATAGGAAACTATATATATCTACTATTCTCTCGTTTACGTTTCTAGTATACTAGTTACTATAGACCTAGGATTAACTTCTATAGGTCTAGGCCCTAGACTATAATCGCTACTATTAGTTAGGATACTATTAAAAGTTATTAAAGGGGTTATTACTATAGTAGAAAGGCGTATATCTAGTATTATTATTAGATCTAGGGGAAAATGCTAGCTCTAGTAACCTACCTCCTACTAGTCTATTATACCTATTAAAGTTAGACTTACTATTATAGAAGTTAGTAGTTCTACTACCTAGAGGATATAGCTCGATCTATATAATATAATAAGCCTATATTATATCGATTAGGATCTAGTATATCTAGCTAGTAGTTAGTATATCGAGAGCGTTATAGAATTTAGATATAATCTTTCGATATACTAGATTAATCTAGCTAGCTAGTAACTCGATACTAGATTACTATACGAGTTATGTAATATTAATAATATAAGAGCTAATAGAGTAATATATAGTAACTTCCTTAATATAATATTATTCTATCTCTAACTTACGAGTAGTAATTAATAGATCTAATTAGAACTACTTAGTTAAGGCTATCTTCTAATTTTCGATATCTAGACCTTCCTAAAAGGTAGAGTAGTAAACGTTAGTAAAGGTATATATATACTATTATAAGATAGATTCTTAGAGCTAATAATAGAGTAATAGATATAGAATTAGAGCTAAGTATTCTCTAGCTTAGATAGCTATATCGAGCTAAGTAATAAAGGCGAAAATATCGCAATAATAAGTAGTATTACCTTTATATACTATAGGACCCGAATCCCTACTATCTCTATTATCTATAAGGTCCTTATTAAAGTATCTAATCGACTTAGACTTAAACTTCTAAGGACTAGAATCCGTAGAGTACTCTAATAGACGATTATCTTATAGGAAGCTATCTTATAGAGGACTATAGCTATAATTAGTAGGAAATCCTAGATCTATCTATCTATTTCCCTAATAGTTTATATATCTAGAACTTAGAGCTAAGTTCTTATTATCTATTAGATATAGTAGATACTTAGACCTATCTATCCTACCCTATAGTATATAGGGATTAGGCTACTATCCAAATATAGTATTTTGATAAATAGACTAACTATAATTATATAAACTATTTACTTATAGTCTATCCTAGGCTCCTCTCCTATATATCTATTACTAACCTAATACTTTCTATTATCTAGCTATTATATACTATCGGACTTACGATATAATCCTAGGTTTAGTAACGTTCCTATTATCGTTATTTTAAACTATCTTATCTTTTATAACTAAGATAAGCTAGAGGATTACCCTCTCTAGCTTATCGATTCTCGTATCTACTACTACTATAGTATTACCGATATTAGTAGTAGTATTATTGTCTATACCTTATAGTATAGGCTAACTAATAGACGTAGGATTAGTCTATATATTCTAGCTTATAACTATAGGATATAGGCCGTTAAGTAGTAGATAGTTAATTCGAGAAGTATTAATCTTATATAGATTATTAGATATAGATAGGGCTAGTCTAGTAGTAGATAGAGCTAGTCTAGCTATACTCTTACTTCTAGCCTTTATAGCTTCTTTTCTACTATCTTTATATATCTCGCAAATCTTATCTTCTATAGACTCTTATATTTCCTAGATACTAGCTTATATTGCCTTATATTCCCTAGCTATCTACTTAGTTATCTAAGCCTTTAGGTTAGTTAAGCTAGTCTTACGCCTATTTAGACTATTAGTAGTAGATAGGTACTATAATATTTTAGTAGCTTAATCTTCCTCTTCTAAGGAAAGGAGACTACTAATATAGTAGCTTAATAGAGAGATTACTATTAGTAGCTTTTTAGTACTTAGATCTTAGATAGTTAGCTTATAGTAAGATCTAAAGTTCTTAAAGCTACTTAGTAGATTAATTAAGAATTTACGTCTACTACTACTAGTTATAACTAGAGTATTCTCTATTATAGTAGAAGGATCTCGAGCCTTCTAAGTAGGCTTAGAAGGAACCTAATACTTCCTTTAACTATACTAATTACTATCTATAGTTAACTCCTCTATAGTAGACTTATAGTATTACTCTAGCTAGTAAGTAAAATACTTACTTTAGGTCTAATCTTAGATTAACTAGTCTATTCTCTATATAGTAAGATAAGCTAGATTAGATATAGAAACCTAGGTACTAATAATCTCTAAGTAAGTTAGAGGTTTCGGTATCTACTCTTCTTAGTCTTTATTATTAGTAGACTTAGTACTTCTTAATACTAATCTTAATCTATATAAGGGAGCTTCGGTAACTAGCTTATCCTACTACTAGGTAATAGCGATAATATAGTACTTAAGGTCCTCTAGGAAAAGTTTCGTAGAATACTTGTAAAGATTTAAGAAGATAAGGAGATTATAAGTATTAGATACTAGGTAATTATATTCCTTTTAATCTTTAGGGAATTTGTAGTCTTCGAAGATAGCTACTATAAGCTTAATTTCTAGTAGTACTATATAGACTTAAGGTATATAACTATTAACTAACTTAAGGTCTTCCTTAGGTAGGTATATATAAGGGCCTTTATTTTAGTAAAGAAATTAGGGAAATACTATAGATCGCGTTCGCGACTACTTATAAGTAATATAACTATTTATAATCTCGAAGATCGCTTCCTTCGATAAATAGAGATATAAATAGAGGCGATTTAGGTACTATCGGTAGTAGAATATAGTAATCTTATAGCGCTACAAGGCTCGTAGATCTATAATTTATTACTAAGTAGCTATTATATATATACTAATTTGTAGTAGTTTTATATAGTATAGAAGATTAGGTAGGATTAGTTAGATATAGTTCTACGATACTAGAGGACTATATATTAGCGGATTAGTAGGCACTAAGTATCTAGATAGTCTATATATAGATAGTTAGTACTAAAGGCTAGTTATAGTAGTAGTACTACTATTTTATTATAGTATTAATTATTAGAGAAAAGTGTTATATATTGTTAAAGTCTATCTCTAAAGTCTATATCTACTAAGGTACTTCTATATCTACCTAAGGTACCTACCTAGGTATATACCTACCTAGTAGTATCTATAGTAGCCTATATCTACCTAAGGTATCTACCTAGATATATACCTACCTAGTAGTATCTATAGTAGTATCTATAATATATATAGTATCCTAGATATACTAAGTAGACTAGTTAAGGAACTTAATTATATAGAGGACTAGATAGGTAATATACTCGATCTCCTAGTATATAATAATCCGGCCCTAAATAAGGATATACTCGATATATTCTATATATATACTAACGATAACTAGTAGGCTAACTACGATAGCTCCCTTTACTTCTATATAATTATAATTAATAAGTATATAGGCTATATATTTACCTTACTAGAGGAACTTGTTTTTTACTTAGTATTAGTAGAATTGTTAGAGCCTTTTAAGTAGGACCTTAAGTATAGCTATACTATAGACAAGTATGAGTCTAGGATCCTAGTATAGCAATATAAGGTTAAGGAATACTACTTATATATAATAGTAGAGAAATAAAACGTAACTAAGTAAAGCTACTAAGAAGTATAGATTAGCGTAGAAGTATAGGCTAGTATAGGGATAGAAGTACTAGTAGTTCCTAAGATAGATATATAATCCGATTAGTTAGATAGTAAGTAGGAGGATAGTCTACTTAGTCTTTAATTCTTTCTATAAGGTAATCTTATTTTTTTTAAAGATAATATAGATAGCTATAAGCGCCTTTATATTCTACTAGTACTTTATAAGGAGATCTTCTAGATAGCTTACAACTAGTACTACTACGCTAGGTACTACTATATATATATATATATAAGTATATACTAGCTTCTTTATTCGCTACCTTAGTAACGAGATTACGAGGTATATTGAGTACTACTCTAAATATATTCTTAATTAGATACTCTAGTACCTATCCTATAGGAAGCTATAACCTATTAAATACCTCCCTATACTATAGTATATAGTAATAGTAGATTAGGTATATAGCTTACTATCCGATTACAAAGGCTATAATAGTTTCCTTATAGAAATATATAAATTTAGTAAGAGAGTAATACTATAGAAGGCTAAGTCTACTTAGTTAGCCTAGTAGTATAGAGTAGATTAGATTTAGGAATATATCGAATTAGAGTATAGCCTTCCCTTAATAATTATTAGTAATCGAGATCCGATCTAGATAAGCGAGTTTATATAGATAGTTTTTAAGAAGCTAGATACTCGTTTCTTCGTAACTATAGTATACTATCTATAATTAGATAGTTAATTAGAGTATATAAACTAGATAGTAGAAATCGCTCTACGTTTCTTTACCTCTAATTATCTAGATAGCTACTAGTCTAAGGTACTACCTTATATTTAAGTAGAGCTAAATAACGCCTATAACGCCTCTACTAGCGAGGTCCTAAACGTACATATCTAGGGATTCAAGACTAATATAGATATACTTAATTCCTTAATAGAGCTACTAACTAAAGACTACGTTACTCTTTACTAGGTAGTAAGAGACTAGGCTATAGACTCTTTAGTATAGGTAGTAGTAGTAGTAAAGGATAGATACGACTATATATACTATCCTATCTAGTTTAAGCTAGGCTAGTAAGTCCTCCTTAGGCTATATAAGGGATATAAGCTACTAGGGAATCCGAACCATAAGCTATCGATCTAGTATATAGGTCCTTTTAAGGTACTCAAGAGAGTTAGTATCCTTGTATACGAATTGGAGTTACCTCTAGTAATACGTATATATCTAGTAGTATCGGTTACTTAGCTAGAGCCCTTCCTAAAGGGAAACGATCTATACGAACGTACGATACTAGAGCCGGGCCTAGTAGACGAGGCTATAGAGTAGAATATAGATTTTCCTAAGATACTATAGTACGAGGTCGAACGCCTACTAATTTCTAAACTAGTATACTAGTAGGGGAAAGATATAGTACCTTATTAAATAGAGAGGCTATAGCTACGCGTACGATATATAGTATAATACTAATAACCTAAGGGACGTAGTAGATTTAATATAGGAATACAAGTATATATACCTATAGTAAGTATATAGCTACTATATACGTAGCTACGTATAGGAATAAATATACGAACCTACTTAAGAGGACTAGTACATAGATCGAGTATAGCCTTTTTAGAGGTCTAAGTAGAATAACTAGTATACGTATTCTATAGGATTAGCCTACGTAACTCTTACCTACTAACTATAGGGCATTTTACTAAGATAGCTTACTAAATATAGGCCGAATGTCCTTATAAGCTATATCTATTGTTCTCTATATAGAAATACTAAGAAAGCTATTATTAGCTATTATTAGAAGTAAACGAGTATTCCTATTATTATTATTCCTATTATTTCTATTATTATAGCTAGCTTTACTCGTATATACGTATATATATATAGGTCTACTTTTCTTAGTTATCTATAGATACGAATAATATTACTTTTCGCTAGTATTATCCTTAAAGATAATATTCTATATATATCTAATATTCCCTTTAGTACTAATACGAGTACTATTAATTCCCTTAAGTATCTAAGAGCGAATAAGAGACGATTAGTAGCGAGGTATATATCTACGCTATACCTTTATATCTCCTAGTATCGCTAGATAGCTAACGTAAGAGATAGTAGATAGTAACCGACTCGAGAGGCTACCTAAGTACAAGTAGTAAGTTATATACTAGGGCGCTATATCTAGTATATCTACGCCGATAGAGAGATAGCTAGATACTAATCTAGTTTAGCTACTATATACGACCTAAGTATATAACGTAGATAATCTATATAATAATATACTATAGCCTATAGCCTATAAGTAACGAGGAGATATAGATTATTAAGTAACTAGTCGTACTTAGTATAAGCGACGAGGACGTACGAAAAGCTATACTAGATTACGTAGTATCCTTTACTATCTATAAGATCGACGTAGTTATACTAGATCTACTAAACATTATCGGTTACAAGATAGTAGATAAGGCATAGTAGCGAATGTACTATACGCCTATTCCTCGCGTACTAGTCGTAGATAGAACTAAGATTATTCTAGTAGATATACAAGATTACTAGCTATTCGTCTATTACTCGACGTAAGCTATAATTATAAGAATTCGTCTTTACTAGCTCGACTATATAGACTACGCCCTATAGCTTATTAATATAGATATAGATAGGTAACTATATATTATACTTTAGAAGAATACAATCGGTATACTATATATAATCGAGGACGAGATAGACTTTACTAACCTCTTTAGTATATAGTAAGAGGACTACTTCCTAGACTTAGTAGTATAGATCGAGAATACTATAAAGGACTAGAAAGTATATCTACTATTAGTATAGAATACTATACTCCTTACTAAGGGCTTCTATATTCTAGAGCCTATATATAACTATCTAGTATACTTCGCTATATTTAGCCTCGCCTCCTTACAAATCTATCTATAAAAGAATAATAGAGATAGATAGCCTATAGGTACGCTATATAACTAGTTCTTAGCTATAGTTATAGAGGTACTAGCGCGCTATAGGTTTAGAGCCTAGGTTATTAATAGTATTATAGATATTGTACGTAGCCTTCCTTAGATCGATCTTAGTACTTTCCTACTAGTTACTCTACTAGTCTATATAGTATACTTAGTAAAGAGTAACCTACTATTCTACTAGGTACGAAACTACTCTATTCCCTTAGGGACTTTTAGAAAATAGTAGATAGCTACTAAGTACGTTATACTTAGGTATAGGATATTCTATTTCGAGCTATATAGTATAGTCGATATATTTCGAAAGATCGAATTAGCCTCGTAGGTAAAGCTATAAATAACTCCTACTATAGCTATCTATACACGTAAGCTATACTAGTAATAGTATACTAAAATACTACTTAAGATAGTCTATAGGAAGTTAGTTATATAGATAGTACGTAAGCTAGATACGAAGTAGATAGACTACGTCCCTAGCCTATATACCGCTAGGTAGATAGACGATAACCTCGTCCCTCTATTAAGTATATAGTAAATAGAGTAGTAGGAAGTCCTACTAGCTATATATTAAGCGTACCTACTAAAACTCTATAACGAGAGCTAACTAACCTCGGATATACTATACTAGCCTTCTATAAGTACATAACTAGATATCGTCCCTAAGGCCTAGTACTTATAATATATCTTCTTTAGGATACTAGCGACTTTATCTATAATAGTACTAGAAGCGCTATCCTCGATAGTATTAAAGGTTTTATCCCTAATAGTACTATATAACAATTACGCCTAAATATCTACTACTACGAAGTATAGCCTACCTCTTGAGATAATAGGTACTATGTCCTCGAGAGTACTAGATACTAAGAGGCTAGGTAATCCACTTATAGAAATATAAGCCTTAGTACTTAGCGCTTACGTATAAGTAGTAGTAGTAGTAGTAGTAAATTCTTATATTACTATACTATTCTAACTACTAGATAAGTAGCTATCCCTATCTATCTTTAAAGGTAAAAGCCCTTAGCCTATAGCCTCTAGTATAAAACCCTTTACCTCCTTCCTACTATATAGGATTCTATCCCTACCTTTTGTATCTATTTAGGCTATAGGATATAGAGAGGATCTCTATTGCTCCTTCCTCTTACTAAGCTCTTATTCCTACTTCCTATCTTCCTTCTTCTCCTTCTCTAGCTCCTTCCTTATAAAGGAGAACTACTTAAGGAGGCCCTCCTTAATTATCTATCTAATTACTTTATTCAAGTCCCTCCTAGTCTAGGTAATCTCCTACTATAACGATCCTATCTTTTAGAGGAGTTAGTTCCTTATCCTTTATCTCTCTAGATAGAAGAGTATAATATACTTAGATATCTAGGCCCTATATCTATATATATACTCTAGTATCTTGCCTAGAACCCTCCTCCTTATTAGATATATATTTAAGCTAATGTATTTAGTCCTAATTAGGGTTACTATCGTACTCTATTTTCTTAACTATCCCTAGTATAGTTCCTTACCCTTTAGCCCTTCTTACTAGGCTATAGGGAGTTATTAGCCTTATTAGGATATTTACCTTTTCCTAACTTAACTTTCCTATTATATATTCTATCTCTAATGTATCTACTATAATTTAGGCATTATTCCTCCCTATTAGATATATTCCTTAGTCTATTTATTAACCTATCCTATTATCTCTCTCTATCTTATCTTTAAGTCTTATATCTAGGCTATACCCCTACTCCTCCTATATTCCTTCTAGACCTTCTTATATCTCTCCTAGATATATTTAGTAATAGGTTTGTTATTTACCTTAACTAACTATTATCTTATTATCTCTTATATATATAGAGAGAGGGATAGGATTTGTATTTCCCTTTAGAGGACCCCTTCTACTATACTCTTATATACTTCTATAATATATCTTAGGACCTAATGTTAGATCTTTTCTAACCTTGAGGTAGCCCCTTTTCTATATCTAGGTAGTCCTTCTAGTATTATCTAGACTTTAGCCCTATATATTATTATAGGCCTTACTATAGCTATATATAGATACCTTACCTTCTAGAATAATACTCTATATATAGATTTATATAGCCTTTAGAGTAAGGATATCTAGGATATTCCTTTCTCTACTACTTTCTTAATATATAGACCCTACTATAGTTTCGAATCTATCTATATCCCTAGTAGTCGGAGGGATAGGGTAGGCCTATCCTTAAATCCTAGTATATTAACTATAGCCTATAGATTGTATCTTTTCCTACTCCTAGTAAAGTAGATTAGCTAGTACTTCTATAGTACAAAGGTAGCCCTTTATTTAGCTACCTATTATATATACTTATTATATACTATCTCTAGCTTTCCATAGTTCCCTTCTATACTTTTTCTATATATAAGGATATTAGAGTTATCTACGAATCTTATTACTATAGTTCTCCTATCCTTAAGGTTAGGGAGGAGTATAGATATAAAGAATAGGAATAGGATTAGTAAGAGGGTTAATCCTTATAGTATTCTAGTTGTTTAGGGCCTTGCCTAATCTATATATTTCCTAAGTCTAAGGTATATAGTCCTATCCTAAAGGAATAACTAGATAAACTATATAATATATTATAGGTATACTTTTATCCTAATATTGTATATTAGTCTCTAGTATAATATATTATCGAATGCCCCTAATATGTCTAGGCATGGTATTAATTCTACTATTATTAGGTCCGTTTTCTAGACTATCTAAACCTATTCTATTATTAGCTCTAGGACTAATATAGTAGATCTTCTTAGTCTAGCTCCTATCTAGGATTAGGGAAGGAGATCCCTTTCTTCTACTTCCTTACTTATTCTCCCTACTATAATAGCCTCTAGGACCTTTACTATAGTATTTAGGTACTATAGGTCTATATACTCCTAGCTTAGTATAGTCCGGCTTCTATAGTTTCTTTAAGATAACTATTATAGAGTATTTAAAGGGTTTAGGATAGTATCCTTATTATAGGTATACTATATAGAACTTGTATAGCATAGGTCTAAGTTCCTATCGATATTCCTTAAGTATTAGGTTAACGATCTAATCTAGTCCTAGGGCTTTCCCCTTAGGGAGTAGATTAAGTATCTTCTAGAGTTCTCTTATTCTAACTTCTTCCTCTATCTAGAATAGGTTTAGGTAGGATATATATTATATATCGTCTAAGTTAGCTTTCCTTAGCTCTAGAAAGAAGTATTAGGCTAGTACTTCTACCTTCCCTTAGTTTTCTATTTGTATTATACTATTCTTATTCCTAATCTCTAGGAATTATAGAAGGAGGTATCTTTAGCCTATCCCTTTCCTAGCCTACCTAGCTAGTTTCTAGATCTTATTCGGGTCCTCGGTAGCTTCTTTAACTATATCTCTCTTATCTAGGTCCCTATCTTTCCTAATCCGCTTGCCTTTAGCCTATAAGGCTATTAGGTATACTACTAGGTTCCTTTCTATTCTATCCTAGCTCTACTCCCTCTTAAGATATCTTATCTTTTTTACTACGTTACTACATTCCCTTAACTAGGTTATTTTAGTATACTTAGATAGTTTAGCCTTTAGGATATCCTCCTAGATAACCTTAGCTAGTATCTCTTAGACCTCCTAGGCTATTATATTAAGCTATTATAGTATATCTATTTCTCTATTAGAGATTTCTTATACCTCCTTCTTTATCCTAGCCCTAATCTTGTCCTAGTTCGCCTTTTTCTATTATAGTCTTTATATCTAGGCTCTAGTACTAGTCTAGGCCTATATAATTATAGTTTAGATTAGTATATAGTCTAATCCTATTTCTAAGTCTATCCTTGTTCTATATTCCTATATCTTCTATTAGATTCCTATAGTCCTAAATACTAGGTCTAGGATCTAGTAGCTCCTAGGAGTCTCCTATATAATTATGCCTAGCTCTAGAAGTAGGTTAAGGTAAGCTTTTTCTATAATTATAATTATTAATAAGGTAGTCTACTATCTAATATTAGTTCTAGGTATTATTCCCTTCCTACCTAGGATAGTATAGGTTAAAGTTACCTAGTAGTATAGTCTCTTCCTCCTCTTTTCCCTAGATTACATCTTCTATTAGTAGGAAGGTACCTAGGGTATAGTCTCTAGTATAGCTAAAAGGGTTATAGT
This sequence comes from Pseudocercospora musae, assembly GCA_001578225.1. Lineage (NCBI taxonomy): Eukaryota > Fungi > Ascomycota > Dothideomycetes > Mycosphaerellales > Mycosphaerellaceae > Pseudocercospora > Pseudocercospora musae. The sequence continues at coordinate 14,183 of LFZO01000832.1, forward strand.
AGTTTAGGATATTAATCTATCTATCTCCTATAAGGAGTCTAACTATAATTATATCTCTAGAGTATTCTTTTATATTCTATATTTGTATACTAATCTCCTTAGAGATATATATAGTAATCCTTAGATATACTACTCCTAAGAGTATACTATAGTATCCTAGGTATACTATAGTGTTCCTATTATAGGGGTTAATCTATAGCTCTCGGATTGCTACTACTTAGTAGTCCTTTAGGTCTAGCTATTAGAGGAATAGGATTTAGATCTTGTCTACGCTATAGTTAGTATTGTACTATAGGATAGTAAGTTCCCCTTTACTACTATTTATCTTAGATATTCTAGTACGCCTATATATCTTCTATAGCTTCCTAACTTTAGCTCTAGCTTAGTTGCCCTTCCTAGTCTATAACTAGGAGAAATAGGGAGGAGATTTTATTATTCTATATCTACCTATTAGAGTAGTAGAGTTCGTACCTACTAGTCTCCCTAGTAGTTTTCTTAACCTATCTTCGGTTTCTAGGTCTAGGTTTATATTCCTAGTAGCTTTTCTCCTAGACCTAATTGTTGTCTATCCTTCTAGGTCCTTAGGATCTTTTAGGTAAGTTAAGTAGCTCTAGCTCCTAATTGCTTAGTCGCTAAATATCCTCGCTTTTACTATCCCTACTTATTTTACTTTGTATAATACTAACTATACTATATAGGTATCTTAGTAGTTACTATATTTCCTTAGTATTCCTTAATATTCGTCTATCCTATATAGTCCTATATATTCTCTATATACCTATTCGGCTCTATAGTATTTTGCAATATATCTAAATTGTCTATATTTAAGGCATTGTATAGGTCTCTACTTCGGGTTAAACTCCTCTATAGTAAGGAGGATACCTTAGGATACTCGGCCTTTCTATATAATTTCCCTTACCTAAGCTAGGCTCTATATGTTTAGGATAATAGAGGAGTATATCTTTCCTTCTATAACTTTTCGGCTTTTTAGCTAGGCTACCTAGGATATCTTAAGGTATAGGTAGAGTCTTCTATTCTCTTCCTAGATCTTATAGGCGTAGTTTAGGTCCTTAGGATTAAATCCTATAGCCCTAAAGCTATAGACTAATATCTAGTATATTAGAGCCTCTACTATAGTACTAGGGAGTATCTTTTATATCTACCCTAGTTCGCTTATTAGCTTATCTTTAGTAGGTTTAGATACTACAAAGATCCTTAGGTTACTACTCTTAAGTTTCTTAATAGCGATTATCCCTAGGTCTTTAAGTCCCTATAGTATCTCTTAGTTAGTAAGGCCCTTTATTTTTTCTTACTCTTCTTTATAACTAACTCTTACTATAATTATATAACTATCTATAGGGATTCTCTATATACTTAGTATAGCTAGCTAGCCTTAGGAGGTAGCCTATGCCTATGTTTTTAGTTTAGGTATTTTTATAGCGGTTTAGAGGTTCTATATATAGGTTTAGAGGACGTTAGTAGTATTAGTATCCTTTAGCTAGTATAGGAGCTATATCTAGGCCTACTAAAGGAGGGAGAGGAGGAATAGGAAGTCTAGGGCCTAGGGAGCGTCTAGTACCTTTTAGATATCGTCTATAAGGATTTAGAGATTCTTTTGTATATTACCGTTCGCTTTTAGCTAGTTAGGCTAGTCTTTTAGGCCTTTAGGGCCTAGTTTAGATACTAGTTGTCCCTTAGTCTAGCTTAGGGATAGAGGCTAGATCCCTCTCCTCCTCTATCTTTCCTTAGAACTACTATCGCTATTTTGTTTATAGAGAGGTATACTTATATCTCCTATACTCGTAGGCGCTCGCGTCTTAGCCTAGGAGTTAGGCATGTTTTCCTTATATATAATTAGGCAATAGGGATATAGTCTATAGGTACTTATTAACTCTCTATAACTCGATTACTAAGAATAACCTCTATTCTATAATCGAGTCTCTCCTAGACGACTAAGTATTAGACAATAAGAATAGATACTTATTCGCTACGCTAGAGGACAACTTACGATATATCTACCTTAGCTACCTAGTAGTAGTACTATAAGTATAAGCCCTTCGAGTACTAGCTCTAGCTATATAGGCCCCTTAAGTATAAGTAACCTAGATCGTAATTAGTATTTCTCCTAGTAACCTAATAGATAGACGTCCTAGTAGGTTAGGTACAACCCGAGAAATTGGGTCTAGGTTCGGTTTCTTGGCGGGAACCGGACGATTGGTTTAGGTTCGGGTTCGAGGACCTACACTAATTTCGGGTTAGAACCCGGACTTTTTCCGGATTCTACAAGCGTTACTTAAAAGACCGGCTACACTACCGGCTACATAAAGGAAGCTTTACTTTTGTACTACTTAGTACTCGCCCTATAGTATCTACGTATCGCCTAGGTCGCTATTGCCGTAGAAACCTTAGGTAGGTTACATTATTAATTTCTAAGCTATATTACTAATTCTTACCTCGCAAAAACTTCGATATTAACATCCTACAACGACCGCGTAAGATGGCTCGCGATAAGCGTATAGCTTAACCTACTATCCGTAGTAGTACTTAGCAACTACATTAAGGCGACTACGAGCTTAGTAACCGCATCTACGACGAGGATAATGAACCTAATAATCGCGTACCGAGCCTAAAGCGTTGCAAGACAAAAGAGGCGTATTCTACATATAGGAAGACTATAGTAGACGCAAAGCGAGTCTTACAAATGTCTAAGACTAAATAAGCCTTAAGAAAGAAGAAAAGAGCTAAGCAAACTACATTCCGACGGTAGCTAGAGAAGTAGAAGAAGAGACCTAAGTAGGATAAAGCTACATTTTAGTAGAAAAGCAAGGCCGAACAAGAAGAGAAGCTATCTAGTCTAAGACTAGTCTTCTTGTAGTAGAGGAATAGAGGGTTAGTATCGCTATAGCCGGCCGTATAGCCGGCCTTATTAAATTCATTATTGATCGAATACTAACATAATCTAGGAAAGAGATTGAGGTAAAGGACAAAGAGGGTCTATACGATAAATATATAGTAGTAGATGTTTTAACTAGTACAAGCTTGAAAGAGATAGTACTCGACGATTACCTAATAGAATAGTGCGAATAGAGCGACTCTAATATAAAAGATCTATCCGCGGATTCCAAGAACTAGGACTTTGTTAATCCGACTTAGCCTCTTACTCTAAGTTATAAAGCTAAGATACAAGAGGTGGCTAAGGAGCTTTACCGCCTAAACTTTCTCGATATCGAGTTTCGCGCGGTATATATATATTAATATAAGGCTATTTATTCGATGTAGAGAAAGCTATAGGTAATTAAGGAGTTTAAGAGGGATATATAGACTAAGGTCTAGATTAGAAAGCTATTGAAAGTAGTAGGAAATAGTAGAGTTTAGGTATATCCTTTGTCGCCGGCTATGTAGCTAGCTATGTAGCCGGCTATATAGCTAGCCAAAAAGTTAGGTCTTGCTAACAATTCTATAGAAAGCTTTAAGTTAGGGATGCTTCCCTATACTATACGAAATCTATACCTACGCTAAGTGCGCCGTTATTCGAAACATTAATGTATAGGACAAAACCTTTCCGCTATACTTTAGAAGTACGCCTCGCTCAAATTTGCTAGGCTACTAGCCTTAGAACTATGATCTCCGCCGCTACTACTTTGAGGATGTAGTACGCCTAGGACGTAGTAGAGCAAAAGCTCTATACTATTGCTTCGATATCGAGAGGAAGTAGCTCGAGGAGACAAGTAGGTACTATAAGATACTAGCTAAGCTAGGCTATAAGGGAATGTTAAAGCTAACGTACCTCTTAACGATATGTCTTAGTAATTCGAAGAATGGAATGTATCTTAGCTTAGGGCAAGTAGCTATAGACTATATACGCTCTACTTATATAGTAGTAGATAC
>LFZO01000833.1:0-17984 GCA_001578225.1 Pseudocercospora musae
TATATATAGAAGAAATAACTAGTTTGTCCTTTAGGACTACGATAATAGTAGTATACATAAATAATAATATATTCTCTATCTCGATATTTCGCAATTTCCGCCTTTCTAATATTTCTATTATTCGCTATAAACCTATTGAATTTTTAGGTTTAAACCCGGACAAACTTCCGGTTCCCTAAGATTAGACCTAGACAAATAGGTTAGGTTCGGTTTTAAACCCGAACCTAACCCGAACTAACCTACTAGGACGTCTAAAAAGAAATTATACGTTCGCGACGCTTATACGCTATAGGTATATAACCTACTAACTAGCTCTATAGAGCTAGTTACTCTCGTAACCCTCTAGGGCCTCTACCTCCTTAGATATAGGTAGAAAGCCTATAGTAGTATCGACTACTACTATAGCTATATATGCCCCCTTTAGGGCAAGGTTCTATCGTAGTTAGTATACGCTTAATAGGCGATAGGGATATAAGGGAGATACGTACCTAGCGTCTAATCTCTACTAGACTAGAGAGGTTAACGTTAATACGCTCTAAGATAGCTATTAGGTCTAGACCGTTAGTAGTAGCTAGCGCGACGCCTATGCCGTAGCTACGCTTAAGTAGCGTACCGTCGCTAGTAATCTTATTCTTATTATAGTAGTAGCTATTTAGAGATTTCTTAATCTCTAGAAAAAGCTAGATAGTTAGTAGACGTAACGTATACGAAGAGGAAGCGATACGTACGATCTACGTATACGTCTAGGCGCTACTAGATCTCGTCTAGACTAATCTAGGCCTAGATAGGATTACCCCTATACTTAGGGTCGTCTAGGTCGTAAGTAGCGTACTTAGTACAAGCTACGCGTATACGCTAGAGTAGCGCGACGAGGTATAGTACTATAACTAGCTTATAGGGATAGTGCCCCTTAGTATATCTCTAATACTTCTTCTTAGTAGTAGGATATATATTACTACTAATATATACGTTATTTAGATCCTCTATAGCGAGTTAGTTACGAGATACGTATAAGGAGTACGTAGGGATTATTCTTACTATTAGTAGTTATATAGAGGAAGTATCTACTATAACCTTCTATATTAGGCTTAAAGTACTTACTAGCCGTAACTAGGATAGTAGGACTAGCGGCGCTACGCTTACGCGACGTAAGCGGAGTACGAGCTAGGTCTATATAGAGAGTAGTATAAAAATTGTTAGTAGAAGTATAAGAGGAGCTTATATAGAGCTAGCGAGGTACTAGCGCGGTATAGGTAGAAAGCTTACAAATAGGGGAAGTTTTTAGATAGACTATAGATACTACTTATATATAGACTACCTAGTTACTAATAATAATAATTAATACGTTCTTAGGAATATACTAGACCTACCTAGCTACGTTACTAGTAAAAACATAAAAATTCTACTATATAGTAATAAAGAGTTTTCGTATAGTAACTAGCTATATAAAGTAGCGATATACGCGAAGCGTATTCGAAGCGCTAGAGGTACGAGGGAATACGTAGATAAAATAGCTTAACGAGGAGTTAGGTTTATCTATAGCTAGGGATAGCTATACTAGGAGAAAGGGGATAATTGTAAGGACCTCGATAAGGTAAGGTCTCTTACTAAGCCCTAAGTGTACTAAGCGGCGCGCGCTAGGGACGTATACTAGACGTATATAACTCGTATAGCCTTTTTAACTTAGCGCGCTATACAATCCTTTTAGGAGGTACTTATTAGTTCTACTACCTACTATATTATCGGTTAGGCGGGTATTCTATACGTTACTATATACCTAGCCCCTAATAGTTTATAGTTAGTAGAGAGCTAATATAGAAGTTAACTAGAAAGTAGGAGGAATAATAAAGATCTATATTAAAAGAGGAGAGAGGAAGGGGAGGAAAGGAATAGAGATACTATCCTATTCCCTAAACTAGATATTCCTCCTACCTAGTTTAAAAGCTATAAAGAAATAAGTTAAAGAAAAGGATATTAAACTAGAGGAGGTAGACATAATCTAGTTAAGGTAATAGAGATATAGGGACCTCTTAATATTTAAAAGACTAGTATAAACAAGGATAGGGCTTAGTATTCCTAATAGTATAATAGAGCATAGAGGTTTTTAATACTATATAAAGCTAGTAGGGACTTTAAGGAAGTTAGGAAGGCTAAGTAAAGGGCTTTTTCCCTCCTAAGGAACAATATAAGGATAGCTACTTATCTAGTAGTTAGAATAGTATAGCGATACAAGAATACAATATATATATATATATAAGACTATTAAGAAGCTATCGCTACTAGATATATTTCGCTACTCTATAATAGAGTCTATATACTATATATCTTATATTTAAACTATCTACTAAAGTCTTAAATACCTTATTAATATAGCCCTTTAGTATAGCTCTCTTTAAAAGAGATTCTAGCTAAAGCTCTAACTATAATAGACTATATTATATTACTTATATTATCTATAGAATATAGCGCTATATATATAGTCTCTATTCTACTACTTTAGCTTCTATTACTACTATATACTCTTATACTATAAGTAATTTATATAATATATTTATACTTTATAGATATTATTATCTCTATTTAAGGAAGGAATAGTATTATAGAGTAATCCTTCTATTTCTAGTTATAGATATTTTAGATATTAGTTTCTAGTACTATAACTTTTATACTTCTTATATCCTTTCGTAAATAGACTATCTTCGAGAACTCGTTTTAAACTATTTAATTACTATTCTTAATATTAGAGTTATATTCTAGAAGCGATATTAAGAGGATTTAGGATTCTATAATATACTATATTAAACTAGAATTATAAGTACTATATAAGTATTACACTTAAGGAGTAGGAGGATAGAATGTTAGCCTCGGAAAGGACACACTACTAGTGGCTTGGCATAATAGCGGTTACTTACTGTAACAACCCTTCCATAGACATAACAATATCAACACACCTTTTGAAGCCTGAGTCACCATACCACCCACAACGTCAGGCGTCACGAGCCCACGGCACTGATCCATTCTCGCACTCCTTTTTCTGGGCTCCTTGCCGAACACGCATTGAACACCTGCCGTCCCGTTATTCTCGAAAATCTCAACCGCATCTGCTCGTAACATCGTAGCGAAATCGGAAGCCTCGACAATCAACGTTCGATTCCAAGCTCCTACCGCGTGTCAGAACATAGAACTATCGGCTGCCCCGTGGGAGCACTTTCGGTCACGACACGGCCGACAGTGCTTTGTCAATATCAAGCAGCCTTCAAGCGCCCGCCCGCCCGCTTGGCACAGGCACAGCAAGTCCTCGACAAACAAAGAAGCGATTCCTGCAGGCTCAGGAGTCCAGCTTTCTCTTTGCTTCAGACAGCAGACCCCGACTGCGATCATTCACCATGGCCTTGAACCCACATCAGAAGAACAAGGTGGACATCAGTTCGCTCACGGAGGAAGAGCAGAAGCTGTTCAGACTATACGGCAAGCTTCCTAACAAGAAGGACCTCTTCAGCAAGAAGCTTCAGGAGCGCAAGTACTTCGACTCTGGCGACTATGCCATGTCCAAGGCAGGAAAGTCCGACAGTGGCTCTTTGGGAGGAGGCCTAGGTCGGGAGCACCCAACGTGAGTCCTTCGCTCTGGAAAACGTTACACAATTGCTAACAACCCCGGCAGACCCGAGAACATTCCACATCTTTCGCAAGTACAATCTGCTGGCACACCAACCGGAGAGAATGGCCCCCGCGGCTCGATCTCTGGCGCCCCACCAAACCTGCACCCAACGCCATCTCAACAAAGCGGCAGTCCGGTCAAGGAGGGCTCGATCTTGCAGCGAGGAATGAGTGTAGACGAGCAAGACGGCGAGGAAATTGCACAGGCGGCTACATCTGATGCAGAGAATGGCAACGGTACCATTCCAATCAGACAATAAGTTGTCATGGTGTTTGAATAATGGTGTGTAAATCAATGACCGGCAGTAGGCAGGAGGCAAGAAGCAGCTGCAGAGATACAGTGTGTTGCAAAATTTGGAGTGGACTCGGGAAAGAAGGTTTACTGCAGTCACGGCCGATACGAAACGAGCATACGGAACTCGTTGGAACGGAGCAGGAAGGGCGGCGGCGATTTGAGATTTGCTAAGGCGTCGGCACGCAGGCGTCCCGGAATGCGCACACTCTTGGCCATTACTGTCGCATGAAGAAGTGAACCCAATCATGGGACTTCGTAGCGGACTTGACATGACTTTTTTTTTCTTTGAGTTGATACGTATGTATGAATTGACAATATCAAATCTTGCTCTGCGGAGAGCAAAACCTCAAGCCGTACGCATTCTCAACGCATTCTCATGTATGTTTGATGCCCCAATGGACCGCTGACGGACTCTTTCCTGAAATTGGTCAATTATGAGAGTCTTGGCAGACATGTGAAGCGCCAAGACTCGCAAATCATTGAACATCATTTCGCTGTCGCCGACAACAAGTAGTTCAACGAGTGAAGACGGTGACGGTTGCGAACAGACGTCATTCAAAAGCTACTGAAGATGTGATGATAAGGCGACTTGCAGTGAGTTCTATATCATTGAGGGCGGGCCTTGAAGCAAAAAGATCAGAAGTCGTCAGAATCATGTTTATGATTCTACGTTGCTGTGCAGCAAAAGAAGAGAAAGCATGAAAGCTTGTCTAATCCTGGCTTCGAACCCAGGAGCAAAAAGTTCGGACTCAAGTACCCCGTTTGAAATGAGTCCTACATCTTTACCTGATATTTTATCAGGATTTACAGGGTTTAGACGGTTTGCCCTGAACCGTACTCGTCGTTTTCCGAATTGAATTGTTGTATCGATGATGTTGATGTGGTGGTGAAGTTTTGATCATGTTTCGGTATTTTTGATGTTATGAAGTTATGATTGATGATGAGGGACTGATAGTGATAGGTTTGTTGTTAACGATTGAGCTAACCCGCGTTCGACAGGGCTGATGACTTGCTCTAGCTTGAAGACCCGCGTTCGACAGGGCCGGCGATGAGGGGTGAAATGTTTGAAGTGTTTAAGTAGGTTGGTTTCGTTTGGTGGGGCTTTTGAAGTTTGAGGAGGAAGGTACGTGAGTGAAGTGAAAGCCGTTGAGTTTTGGATTTGGAGCTGCATCTGCTTCACAACGACAACCAACTATAGCAACACACACAGCACGTCGAACACATGAGGCGACTGCTGACTGTCATCTTGAGCAAGCTACCGCTGCCATCATTCGGCTGGTACTTCGGTGATGGGTACGGTCAGCAGTAGGGCAAGGCGGATTTGGTGTTTGGCTTGGAGCTCACGCTCACCGGCGCGCGCTGCGCGGTCGCATTCCCAAATGGCACCAGCGCAGGTCTTGCTTCCATTGAAGCAGACGCCGCGTTCGTCGAGCTGATGCAGGAGTGGTTGCAACTGGCAGACGCAAAGGACGGAAACCTTCGATCGAAAGATGCTTATCCACTTCCGTCACACTTCGTGGGTCAGTCGGAGTATGTCAATCCGGACATCCAATTCAGCAACCCCTGGTGGATCGATCGCATGTGGCGGAAGATGTACAACTCAGTCGATTGGGTATCTCCGAACTTGGCGCTTGAGGACTTTCACTACGACAGTGCCACCATCACACTTGAGGAGAATCTGCGCGTGCTACGCGACAAGTGTTTTCGAGCACTTGGCGAAGAGTGGGAGCTCGACAAGCCATATGCAGAGGTGGCATTACCCATCTGGCTATACAAAGAGGTTCCCTTGTACGACCAAGACATCATCAGGCGGTACGCTGACCTTCGAGATAATCATCAAACAACATCCACGCCGTTCTGTTCTCTGACGAGCCGTGTTTCGACCGCGATCCAGCACATTGGCTTCACCAGGTCGACGTTCCGGACCGCGAGCGACGTAAGATTTGCTCGAGAGTATGGTGGCGCATGGTTGATGGGGCCACCAAGTTCGCCTGACATGCAGGCGACAATGTCCTTGAAGACGCTCGGTCATGGTGGATTGGCTGAAAGTGCAGTGGTCATAGTCGATCTGCAGACCACGAAGACACTAAACGTCACAAGCGCTTGGGTGAGCACATCAGAGATCCAGGGAAGGGCATATCGGGGGATGGCGGACTCTCCCATGCGCGGCTTGTGGATCAGAGATGCCACTCAAGATTTGCCAGTCGATGTGATGGATGCTGGCAATCCTGAACTCCTGTCGGATGCCGTGGAATTCTTGTTCTCGAGGAAATACGAAAAGTTCTCGTGCCCACCAACCTTGGTAGGTGTGCGGGAGCAAGCACGTGTTGTGCTTTATGCTGACGCCTTCGATCCTCCACAGATACTGCTCATTGGAGATGGCATCTCACGTGAGTTTGACCTCAGTCTCCGAGAGCGGCTCTCTGCTCGATGCCCATCGGCCTTGGCCTTGATTGTGAGTCCTCCTGACAATGCGCTCCTCGCAGCTATTGGGGCGGCTGAGTTGGCCCGAGAGAAGTGGTTCATAAGTCGACACTGGCAAGCAAAGAGGGAGGATTAGGCCAATAGTTGCGGCCACAGATGTCGCTACTATCACCAGGACGTGTAGGTGAGGATGCTTGCCTCGATACTCCCACGGTATCTCGTGGCTCTGCGTGCATTAATGCAGCGAGCAGAGTGCCTTCCGCCAAAGCAAGTGATCAAGACACAATTCTGAGAGATGTGAACACGGCTTCGTAGCAATTCGTAATGCTCCTGGGCATTTCAGGAGTGAAAAATGCAGGAGCAGAAAGTGCTCATCTTGTACATTCTGCTACCAAGCGTAGTGTGTCTCATACATTTTCGTCACCAAGAAAACTTGCCCTGCGGCTCCTGCCTCTGGCGCCGACCAAGAAATGCGGGGAACCCCTGGTCTGGATGCAAGTGCTGCAGGTACCAATGTCGCGCGCTCTCTCTCGCTCTCTCGTGCTTGCCAGCGATTGGCAGTCCGCGTGGGCATTGAGCCTTGCACCTGCTTACGAAGCCAAAACGAAAATAGCCATTCTATTACTGAAGCAGACGGTATAGGCAAGGACAGTTGGCGGAATGCAAAAGAAGTCGTTGATCACGCGACCGGGCTCGGGATCCGCGAAGCTTGGCCTGACGTAACTCGACCAGGCTGGGTGTCAACAAAGGCGGCGTAGTTAGGTCGCTATTAGTATGGGTCGACTGAACAGGATCATATGGCATCCGGAACGGGCGCGGAAAGCAGATCTGGCAGGGCCGAAATTCAACCAGAGTCAGCTGCTTCCGGGCGAGGCCTGCTCAGTGCTGTCAGACAGTGCAGGGCTCAGCCCCCCTCGCAAGCTGTCAGTGTGCGTGCTTCGATCGCACGATACCTCACCAGACCACGCAATTCTACACATGAATCACTCAATGTGATGGCCAACTTGCGCGACTGCAAGGAAGTGACGATTCCTGTAAATAGTCAGCTCGATTTGATTGACGCTGCAAGGTATATACATCAACCGGCATCGGACTTGCCTGCTTCGAAGGTCACGCGACTGCCCTGATCGCATAGCGTTCCAGGAGAGCTCGCCTCATTAACTTACCCTTCCTAACCTCACTTGTCTCTTCTTTGTCCACAACACAACAACTTGCAGCATCCAATCGACGGCACTTAAGACGCGTACAAGCTCCAAGCACTCCATCTCCATCAACACACTCCCAATCACAACTGCAACATTCAACAGTAAGTCGACCACCCTCAGCCTCGTCGTGTTTCACATTGCGTGAAGCTGCATTGACTCATCGAGAGCCTCCTTCGATGCTGCAATGCTCCAGCTACCTTTGACACTATACTGATTGTGCTCTGTAGTGACCCGCACTCACAAGGCTACCGACCGTGACCACGCTGGCCTCGCCAATGGCACTGCTGCTCCAGAGGAGCATCTCCCACGCTACTTTGCTAAGGAGGGCTTCTCCGGCAGTAACCCACAGAGCGTAAAGAAGCAAGGTGGCGGCAAAGGCAATTGGTCAGTGATCTCCTTCATCGAACAGCTATCCCATCACTTCATGTCTCTATCAGCACTTCACCTCTCTGCCCTGACATCACCCTACGTCACCTGCAACGGAGCTCTCCTCGTCCAACGAACGAAGAGTATCAACTCCTGCAGTCAGCAAAGACACTATTCGGCTCATACGCCGTCGTCACCCGTTTCATCAGATCCATACTAACATCAATCGTTGCAGGGGTCAAGCAGGCACATCCGAACTCGAAGACTACAACTACAACATGGCCAAGCCCAAGCGCCGCAGCAACTCCAGCTCCATGGCCGCCGGCCACAACATCTTTAAGACCAAATTCGAAGACACCGACCCAGAGGCTTTGGTCGAGTATGACGAGGACATCCACGGCCCAGACCAGCACGAGCTGGAGAAGATGTCCACCTCCAGCTCGGCCGACACCATGGGCAGCGTTGAAGAGGAGGACTTGAAAGACACCAAGTAAGATGCTGGCTCTGTAATGCTCAACCAGCCACCACCCAGAGAGGGGAGATGGTGTTACCTGTTACAACAACAAGCTTATGAATGGCGTTTTACTGTGATGAGAGCCTCTTGGAGTGCTTTCTCGCTGGCGAGGAGTTGAGGAGAATATGAAGAAATGACATGAAACCAATACTCTGAAGTGTACTGCTAGAACCACAGCAAGCGAGATCGAGAATGAATTGATCATTGCTTGATGCAATTGACAAAGATGACCAGAACTATGCTTTCCGCTTCGTTATGCTACCTGTACCTCTCCTGCTACACCACCATGCATCTCATACACTTCACGCCGTCGTGTGATGCCGTCTCATCAAACTCTTAACCATTCACAATAACACCGCCATTGGCATGTATCGTCTGACCGCTCAGCTGCGAGCTGTCGGTCGAAGCAAGGAAGACTACGCAGGTCGCAATCTCTGATGGCTGACCTGGTCGTCCCATTGGACTCGTGAACTGCTTCTGCTGCTCTTCTCCCATCGTTGCCGGGATCAATGGTGTCCAGACTGGGCCTGGTGCCACGGCATTGACACGAATGCCTTTGGAGACGAATTGGTTGCTCAGGCCACGTGTGAAGGATACGATTGCGCCTTTGGTGGAGGTGTAGTCGAGGAGATCAGGTCGGCCGATGTAGGCGTTGATCGAGGCGTTGTTGATGATGGTGTCGCCGCGCTTCATGCGTGGGATGAGGTATTTGGAGAGGAAGAAGAATGCTGTTGTAAGACACAGGATTAGCTGAGAAGTAGAGGCGAAGGGAAAAGGAGGATATGGTGGTTGTGCTTACGGTGAATGTTGGTGTCGAAGGTGTGTAACCATTGATCCTCGGACAGCTCTGTGATGTCGTTCTTGACCATCTGATAGGCATGGTTGTTGAAGAGAATGTTGACATGTCCCAACTGCTTCAATGCCTCTTCTGCGACTTTCTTGCAAGCGTCTTGGCCTTTGAGATTGGCTTCGTAGGTGAAGCACTTTCGGCCGTGCTTCTCCACCAGCTTCTTCGTGTCTTCTGCGTCCTCTTTCTCTTCTGGGAGATAGGTGATGAAGCTGTCTGCGCCTTCCATGGCGAAGAGTACTGCTGTTGCTCGACCGATACCTGAGTCTCCACCTGTGATCAGGGCTTTTCTGTCCTTGAGCTTGCCGGCTGCTTGGTAGATTTTGTAGCCGCCTTCGGCGGTGGGCACGTATTCGATTGATGGCGATGGGTCCATGTCCTTCTGCTTGCCTGGGACATCGTGGTGCTGGACCTCTGGCTGGAAGCCTTTTGGCTGTCAGTGAAGTGTGTAGGGATGCGGTACTGGTGTGTACCGACCACTCTCGAATTGCTTCTTGTCTGAAGACATCTTGGCGTGCTTTAGGTCCGTGGTGGGAGTATCGAAGACGAAGAGTCAATTGATCAGAGGATGTGCCATCTTATGAGAAATCAAAGACGTTATGTGATTTCTGCTCGCCTTCATGATGCATTGCATGATGAGCGGGTTACGTCACGATGTATGCGACGAAGAAGACTGCAGCTCTCCGGTGTCTCTATTGCTGTGCCCTGGCATATTCTCTGTGCTGTCAGTATGACCGTTTCGAGTGTACATGAAGATGTTTTCAGGTGTACATGGAGCCAAAGGAGTGGAAGTGCAATTTCGGCGACGAGACGCGAAGCTGACGCGGATCAGATCCGTCCTGCAGAATTATATATATTCTAGTTCCACTACAACATCCCTTTCGGAACGAGCCTGTTCTGATGGATCTACGATAGCCTTGTCAGTCTCGACGCATTCTCGCGCTCATCATGTTGCTACTCTCGCGCTCTCCGAGACTGGACCCGCGGTCATGCAGCGCATTTCATTCGGCAGGCCACATACGTTCTCTCAGCGTAGCGAGGGAGGCACACGATCCGCTTCGCATTCTGTTCTGTGGCGCCGACGACTTCAGTAGCCATTCGCTTCGAGCCTTGCACGGGCTCAAGGAGCAAAAACCAGAGATGGTAGCCTCAATCGATGTGGTATGCAGACCAGACAAGCGAACAGGCCGAGGTCTCAAGTATATTCGAGAAGGTCTTCATATCGAGCTTCCCAGATAGAACAAACGAAAGCTGAGAGATTTATAGTTCCAATCAAGTCCACTGCACAGTCCTTGAATTTGCCCATTCATCACCTTGACACTTTCACTGGTTGGAGTCCACCTTCTCCGGTTGACTTAATTGTTGCTGTCTCGTTCGGACTGCTCGTTCCAGGTCGACTCCTGAAGCACGCCAAGTATGGTGGTCTCAACGTCCATCCTTCGCTGCTTCCGGACTTACGTGGACCATCTCCATTGCAGTACGCACTCATGCTGGGAAGGAACAAGACTGGCGTGTCTCTGCAGACTATGCACCCTACCAAGTTTGATCATGGTATAGTTCTGGCACAAGACGACTATCATATACCAGCAGACTGCAGCCTCGAACATCTATCTTCCACGCTGGGGCAAAAAGGTGCTGTTCTTCTCCGCTCAGCAATCGAGAATGCCGCATTTGTGGAGCCAAAGTCAGCCGAGGCCATCAATACCGCACATCCAGAACATCTCGATCATGCTCCTAAGATCACTAAGGAAGATGCCAAAATTGATTGGAGAACCTGGACCGCTGACAAAGTCGTTCGCTATGGTCGAGTTTTAGAGCTCTGGGACGAGAGCGTTCATCGGGCTTGCTTTCCTGGGAAATCTGCTCGGGTCAAGTATCACGGTCCTTGGAGGATCGTCGATCCTGTATTGATCTCCATTGCAAGTACAGGCTCCGTTCCTGGGCCTGGCCAACCCATCGCATTCCGTAAACATGGACGAATGCAACTGGCAATCTGTTCTGCCGACGATAAGCTGGTCACTCCGTCATCAGCTTCTATCGAGGGAAAGAAGGAGCGCGGCGGCGTTCAAGCACTGACACAGGCTCTCAGTCGTTGAAAGTGTGTATGTCCTTTTGACGAAGCTGCGACAACATGAGCACGTGGAGTACAAGCCCTTCTCAAACATTCTCACAGGACGATATGTGGAGAGTCGCTGGCCCGCACACGACTCGAACATCTCATCAGAGAGGAAAGTCCAAGAGTTCGACCCTATAGATCAACATTCTCAGCCTCTGGTCTGATTACGGGGAGTGTGCGGCAACTATTAAGTGCCTAGACCTCTATAACTCTGCATACGATTGCCGTCTCGCATCGCAAGACCCACAACTCAGAATGTATAACGGAACGTTACATCGCAGCACATCCCCCGATGCTGCCCATCTGGCGTGCCAAAAGCTCACAATGCTTTACTCGCTCGCGAATATATATACTGCGGCCCAATTACCTACACAGCTCATCACATTCCTAATCTCGACTTTCATCACATGCTCAAGGGCCTAAATTAGCAAAAATGCAAGTGAAGATGTCAAGGCTATTGGACCCTGCTGCACAAACCATCGCGATGCAGACAAAAAAGCCGTTCAATGCCATTTTGATTCCTTACACTCACACCAATACAAGGCAGAATAAGACTACACTATCCGCCACCAGAAGGATATTGCATCCAAACTCCAGAACTCTGAGCGCGACGTCACCAAAATCATGATGGCTGGCAAGTTCACTCGCCCATACTTGGCCAATCTGGCACCGAAATATCAGAGCTTACTCGACGATATTGAGTCGACCGTGGCGCCATATCGCCATACGTTCTCGAAGCCAGGCATCCCTCTTGAGGAGATGGTCGTGGTCGCTGTCTGCTTCAACCCTGATCGCCCGGGCACATCTGCGCTCAAATGGCTAGTTCCTCATTTCAGATACTATCAAGACATGGTCAATTTCGACTTCAGCACAACACGTTCTTTTGGTAGCGGTCGGAACCTACGCCAAGACTTCTTCGATGCTGTTCACAAGCTGGACGTGCCGATTATGACCAATAAACCCGAGCAAGGCCCTGCTGGAGAAAATCGGAGACTCGTGGTCGACGCTGATAAGGCGCGTGTGTTCCTTGGGCCCTGTAGGACAGAACCTACGACGCCTTTTCGTTTCATGAATCTTTCTCCCGAAATCAGGAACACAATCTACGAAATGGCATTGTCATTTCCCAAGACCGGAATCAACATTCGCAAAGGCTACAAGTCACAAAACCGTGTCCACGCACTCACGAAAGATAACATCATGAGTCTCTCCCCACTGAAACGGTTCGCGACGCCGACCGACTACCCGCACAATCGGGAGATAGCCTTGCAGGGTCGAACTTAGAGCGAGGATCTCGACGTCTTCCGCACAAGCAGGCAGGCAAGTTCAAGTCAACATTGACAAACCAAGAAGATGGCTTACTGACGCTCGATCCTTTCCAGTTTCACGCAGAAGCCATGCCGATCTTCTACTCTACGAACACTTTCGTCGCACGAGACAACGACGAGCTTAACGTTCTCATGAAGAAAACGCCAGAGCATCGACGAAAACATTTCGAGCATGTTGGTTTCTTGCTGCATCCAAAGGATATTGACTACGGCCGGCGTATCAACTCTAGTGGAAGTCTGACGAAGGATTACTCTGGACTGGACGCACTGAACCGTATTCCTGACTTGAAGAAGCTCGACGTCGTCATGTGGGAGGAGGAATGGTTGGCTGTTCGGAAGACCACGAAGCAGTGGGCTTTGAAGTATACAGACATTCTCAAGATTCCGCCAATGGCACTTCTCGAGCAGTTTCGAGGTAAGTTAAAGAGCATGTGATTACTGGAAGCTTCAAAGGGAATCCCCGGGCTACGGCACACTTTGATGTTTCGAGACCAGCAGCTCCGCGTGCGACCCTATGCCTACGGTCACAACCTCGCATACAACCGCTGTGAAGTGCTACATACGCTGGGAGCAAGTCAAAGAGCGAAGCAGAATTGTAGCTCTTCCGCCGATATTCATGGCGATAATGCTAACGAGAGTAGATCTGAGCAGGGTCACGGTCCACGGAAATTGCGACAAAAGGACGCACCTCGAGCCTTTGATGACATTGCCACGTGTGCAGGAAGCTGAAAATGCCGAGAACGCCAAGCCGATCAAGGCTACGAAAAAGCGGAAGGCTAAGTCCGCAGGCACGGACAGCAGCATGAAGAGGAGAGTCAAGAAGACTTAGAGTCCTGCACTTCGAAAGCGACTGCCGTGATGCACGATTCCGCTACATGACCTGAGTAACGGTCGGTACGTCCTAGACAGTGGTCTAGTCTCTAGCGTTGAGCGCCGAGTGCGTACGACAATACTCGAGACAGCATGCCTTCACAGAGCGATGAAGATCTACGCGTGCCTTCATTTCCGCAGAATTTCCATGACCACTTCAGAGGTTGCAGGCACATTTACCCTGGCGATATGGACCAAAAGCGATTTATGTATTCTGTGGTCAGTTCAATTTTCTCTCTCATTTACTGGATTGAATTTACGCACTCCCCGACCAAGCTTGTTGGCCGCATGACTCCTCAGTCTTTGCAGAAGATAATGCCTCAGAGTCAAGAGCTTCTACCGCATCCTCCTCAGGATGCACAGTGGTGGGAGACATGGTGTCAAGGTCGCGTGAGCCAACCACGGACAGCCATCATGAGAGATTCTGTACATACACAGCTGAGCTCAAAGCTAAAGAAAGAGGTACAGCTGAGAAGAATTATTGGACTTTGAAACTCTGCATTGATTTCTGCAGCCACCAAAGGCAAGCTGCGGAGCTAAAATGATCTAGGCCAATTAACAGGCGACTGGGGTATCAGAGAAAACCACCTGCTCCAATATGTTCATTCATGCTTTCGTCCATTCGTAGAACTCTGTGTTCCGCAACTTGCGTGCTATGCTTTTTCTTGCTTTATATCGCAGCAACGCTCGATCGTCTGCGATCAGCCTTGTTGGCCTTGCGACCAATGCCGACCATTGCGATCATCTCGCGCCAGAAGCCAGTTGGTGGCTCGATAAAGGTAGCCTCGTAGGCATCGATGGTTGGGCGTTCCCATACGAGATCAGCCTCGTGTGGCTTGATGAAGCTGGTACGCTTGATGACCTTCCAAAAGACGAAGAGGGCTGGAGCGAGTATCAACATGGCGTAGTAGATGAACCAGTTCTCGGTACTCCATGGCTGGTAGCTGCTGTATCCGTAGCAAGTAACAATCATGAT
The DNA here is from genome assembly GCA_001578225.1 of Pseudocercospora musae. Classification (NCBI taxonomy): domain Eukaryota; kingdom Fungi; phylum Ascomycota; class Dothideomycetes; order Mycosphaerellales; family Mycosphaerellaceae; genus Pseudocercospora; species Pseudocercospora musae. The sequence goes on from LFZO01000833.1 coordinate 14,596, forward strand.
CATCCAAGCAAGACCGATGTAGGCAGAGTATGGCTGGAACCAACCACAATATGGGAAGGTCTTGCGATCGACACCTTGAGCCTTGCATGCGCGGTGGAAGAAGATGAATGTGATGCACATGCTGATGTAGTTGATAACACCACCGGCAGTGACGAGGTTGATGAGCCAGTTCAGGACCTTGGCAGAGCCGTTGCTGACCTGGAGGAAGGACAAGCAGGGAAAGATCATGGTAATGGCAAAGCAGAAGATCGGAATACCGCTCTTGGTGCAGTAGCGGAGGACCTTTGGTGCACGGCCGTCAAGTGCCATCCCGTAAAGCGAACGGGTGGCGCAGTAGGTGTAGGTGTTACCGGCGGAGAAGATGGAGGTACACAGCAGGGCGTTGACGAGATGGGGCAGTCCAGTGATTCCGAGGTTATTCATGGCAATCACATATGGCGATGCGGAGGCAGTACCGCCGCCGGAGGAGGTTCCGGTGACAATAGCCATAAGAACCGGGTCGTTATGGGCAACGACGATACCAGCAGCGAGAGCGCCTCCAATGAAGAAGATGGCAAATCGCCAGTAGACGGTCTTGAACGCATTCTTGATGTAGATACGTGGTCGCTTGGCCTCAGCAGCCACCATCGAGATGTATTCAGGTCCAACGATACAGAAAGATGCCGACCAGAGTGCAGCGAGGAAGCCCTCGAAGCGGCCAAGAGAGCCAGTGGTTCTGTATTCAGCAAATGCTCCCGGGTTGTTCCAGTAGCGGAAGCCATAAGCATCGCCCTTCGGGTTACCGCCAACCATGGTGATGAAGGTAAAGGCGAAGAGGAGGAAGATCAGAATGACCTTGCCGCCACTAAGCCAGAACTCAGCTTCTCCGTATGCCTTGACAGCGAGAACGTTGATTAGACCATAGAGGACGATACAGGCGATTGGAATCGCATATGCTGGGATGTCGTCGCTCCAGAAGCCCAGGACAGTCGTGAGTGCAGTAATTTCGAAGGGGATAATCAGCGCCTCGTACAGGAAGAAGTTCCAGCCGGACATGAAACCGAAGGCTTCATCGACGAAGTGACCAGCGAGACGGACGAATCCACCAGAGACAGGGAATAGGACGGTCATCTCAGCAGTGCCGTTGTTGACAAGTGCCAAGAAGCAAGCGTAGATAGCGTAGGCGAGGAACAAGCTACCAGGACCAGCGCGGTAGAGACCGCTGCCGATGCTGACGAAGAGTGCAGTTCCGATACTGCCGCCGATGGCGATAAGTTGGATCTGTCGATTACCGAGACGTCGATGAAGCTGGTCGGTGTTTTCTGCGACCTCGCCATCTTGTGTTGTGACAATGGCATGGAGGTCGTCGTGTGCGGCCTTGCCCTGGTAGAAGGGACCACCCTTTTCTTCTTTCTCGAAGTCGGACATGGTGACGACCAGTGTAGGGAAATGTGTGAATGGACAGGTGCAGTGCAAAGCAGTTGCACGGACAGGGACACAGACTATAAACACCAGAAGCTCACTCGCCACCAGGTACTCGCGCTACGCCATGAGATACACATTGACGAGGTCACGGCGGCCCAGACATGCAAACCATGGGCTAGATCCCCTGATAAGGTTGATAGCGTTGCGCTTGGCGAAAAGAAGTGAGGTCGACGGAGCGGCAGCGAGCGGCAGCCAGGACGAGTACAGAAGGACTAACGGCGTGGCCGACCAGTCTTCGGGCATGTCAGCCACGAATCTCCAAACCGTAGTGCAATCTCTCTGCGGGGGAGCCTGGGGTGGAAGAATAACTTCGACTGGGCTTAGAGTTAGGCCAAAAGGCCAAAGTGTAGTCCACTGGTGGCCGACACCATGTGCTCGCACGTGGACGCCTTCGAGTTCGCCTTCGGAGGCGTATTTCATAGTTCTTTCATATGCAGCATGCAAGTGACATACTTCCACTTCCGGCCCAAGATAGCGTGAGACTGAATCGTGCCAAGGTGTAAGTCCTGGGCCGCTTCCATAGGCCAGCGTCTCCTCGGGAACGGTTGGGGCTTGTCTGATAACATACACAATCGACCACGGCGCGACATGCAGATCATCTTCATGCTCGTCATGAAGCCTTTGGTGACAACTGCAGCACGATCGATCCAGATTCCAGAGCGGAGCAGGCTGCGGAACACGAGAAAGCAAAAAGTAACGTGATTTCGGTTAGACCAGCCCGAAAGTAACGCCGAGCGCACTCATAGTCTTATGCTTTGGTGCACGGACCGCGCCCGAAGATGATTGGCAGCCAATCTAGACACCGCGCGACGATTTTTTCAAGTTGTCCGCCAAGACCGAAATGATTGGCTAAGAAAAGTTGCAGAACTAATATCCCGTCAAAGTTGATAAATAATTTGACTTACCTCGTGCTTCTAGCTTCGAAGCTAGGCTTTCGCCCGGCCGCGTACCTCGAAGATTCGCTTTCTAGTTAAATATTAAAGGACTATTAGTGAAATCGTCGGGTGTCTAGATAAGTAGCAAGCTAGCCCAAAGTTAATATAGCCTATAGTAATTAATAAAATAGCTAGGTTTTAGTATAAAAATCTATAGAAAGTACTACAATATCCTAATTTAAATTACGAAATAAATATAAAATATTAGTTCTAGAATTTATCTATCTAGGTATTAGTCTAGAGTAGCTTAATAGTAATTAAAACTTACTAAATTCTAAGAAAGTATTTATCTAATATTAATAAATATTAATTAAATACTAAATATAAAATAATTAGTAGTAAATTCTTGTATTACTATACTATTCTAACTACTAGACAAGTAGCTATCCCTATCTATTCTTAAAGGTAAAAGCCCTCGGCCTATAGCCTCCGGTATAAAACCCTTTATCTCTTTCCTACTTTATAGGATTCTATCCCTATCTTTGTTATCTATTTAGGCTATAGGATATAGAGAGGATCTCTATAGCTCCTTCCTCTTATTAGGCTCCTATTCCTACTTCTTACCTTCCTCCTCCTCCTTTTCTAGCTCCTCCTTTATAAGGGAGAACTATTCTAGGAGACTCTCTCTAATTATCTACCTAGTTACTTTATTTAGGCCTCTTTTAGTCTAGGTAAGCTCTTACTATAATAACCCTATCCTCTAGATAAGTTAGTTTCTTATCCTCTATCTCTTTAGGTAGAATAGTATAACATACTTAGGTATCTAGGCCCTATATCTATACGTATATTCTAGTATCTTGCCTAGAACCCTCCTCCTTATTAGGTATACATTTAGGCTAATATGTTTAGTCCTAATTAGGGTTACTATTATACTTTGCTTCCTTAACTATCCTTAGTATATTTCCTTACCTTTTAGCCCTTCCTACTAGGCTATAGGGAGTTGTTAGCCCTATTAGGATACCTACCTCTTCCTAACTTAGCTTTCCTATT
>LFZO01000834.1:0-17933 GCA_001578225.1 Pseudocercospora musae
GATACGCTATGCTAATCTAGAAGCCATTGCATCTAATTAGCTAATTGAAGTTCTTGTTGGATTATATTAGTTAGAATTGGGATTTGTAGACCAACTGATCTAAGTAGGAGTATTGGAATATACAGTCTAGTTAGTAACCTAGTAAGGGATGCCAAGGCAGACTAGATTACATAATGACTATCATGTAACTAATCCAAGCTAACACCTTTTAGGTTTAGCTCCAACCTGTAGATAATAACAATACACTTGCTATTCCTACTTTGGCCCCTACTATTCCTTGTAGCTTCTATTGCAGCTTATAATCCATTTATACCTATCGGCCCTCCTTAGCTCGACAACTCTCGATATTCGAGTATTAAATGCCTACTTTAAAGGAGGTAGAGGTTTCTAGGCTATAGATATATAACTCCGTAAACATAGTAGTATACTAGATTACTATAAAGATATAGTATACGCCTATTTACTATTATTCTTCGTATCCGCTTAGGAACCCGAGATTCGTACTAGATAGACTAGTTATTAGATCTACCTTCGAATAGGCCGATAAGAGATAATAGTATACTATTAGGCGTAATAATGCCTTGGAACTTGTAACTATGCTTCTTCTTATGCCCCGTATAGTAGATTCGTTAATTATATATCGATTAAAGAGGCCTCGTAGTATCCCGAAATATACTATCGATAAATCCCTAAAAGCTACCTAGATATCCGGCTTGTTTAGTACTTCTTGCAAATTGTCGTAGATTATGGTATAGCCTTAATCGTAGGTACTAGCGTACGAGGTCTCTAAACTATTCCTCTAAATAGAGGATTATATCTAAGAAGATCGTAGATAGGAAGTATTTAGGCTACCTAAAATAGTTATATAAGTCCTTCTAGCGATACGGATACGATAGTTGACGACACGTTATATAGAATACTAGTATTAGGTCGTAGGCATACCGATTAGACTATATAATAGTATTAATTCGTAATATAGTCGATAGGAAGCGAATCTCTACCTTACTAAACCTATATCTATAGTAATTAGCTAAGTAGCGATAGTAAGGTCTAGTTACACTTCTAGTAGCGACTAAGTAACCGACAACAACCTCTATCTATTAAGAAAGCGACGTACCTATACTTATCTTCTACCTTAGTATCGATATAGTCGTCTAGTAACTATACTTTCTTAGTATACGGAATAGTCGGCCGCGAGCGGAAACTACGGTCTCTACGCTCCGTATATACTATAGCGACGATCATAGCGATAATCGCTAGCAACCGCGACCTTACGATAGCTATATTACTTACCTACGTAGGTATACGCGATATAGAATACGATATTTATACGAGAACATAAGACACGCGGAAGAGACGGAAATACATGCTATAATTGGCACTGCTAGGCTCGATTAGGCTATATAGCGCTCCTTGTAGCGCTTAGATAGCGGTCGAGAAAGTGCGGCGAAATCCCTCTAATTCTTGGTGGCTGCGAACGTTCAACGCAGACCGGACGCTTTGCTTTGCTCATTGTTTTAGTCTTCACTTCGACTTTGCCTACCCACTACACTTCTCTTACAGCCTTACACACCATCACTCCTTACATCATTCACCATCTCCACGTCCAGTGTCCCGCACATTTGCCTGCCATCGAGTGTGTTGTTGCGCTGATACCCTGGTCCGCGATTGTCGGTTCATCGGCGAGCTTATCGACTCCGCACGACGACGACATCGAGTTGAGATGCTTTGAGACATTGCGCTCAACGTAACGACGGCGACACAGCGCGCGAAGAGAGGATCGACGGCCAGCGACAGCCAACGTACATACGCTGCGACGGCGTAGTCGCGAGCATTGAGCACCATGTCTGCCGGCTCCCCTCCCAAGCCATGGGAGAGAGCGGCGGCCGGCAGCGGTTCCGGTATGTTCGTAGCACATCGACAACAAGATGATATGGCTGACCAAAGTGTAGCCGCAGTGCCCACGTCAACCACAACTACTGCGACCGCAGCGACGCCGACTGCAAATGGGGCACCCGCTCTACCGGCCCGAACAGATGCGCTGAACCAGGTCGCAACCCGAACAGCGACAAATTATAGTAGTCCTTACAACCGGACATCGCCATACTCTTCGCCATATGGATACGGAGGAATGAGCGGCATGAGCTCATACAGTTCCCCATACAATCGATTTGGCGGCATGGGAGGAATGTACGGCGGTGGCATGTATGGGGGAGGTTATGGGGGTATGGGCGGCATGTACGGCGGAGGCATGTACGGACAGCAGGGCATGCAGATCGGTCCAGACGGACAGCCCATGAGCCTGACGCAGAGTTTCAGCAACAGCACGCAAGCGACATTTCAAATGATTGAGAGTATAGTCGGCGCTTTCGCTGGATTTTCGCAGATGCTGGAGAGCACGTACATGGCCACCCATTCGTCCTTTTTCGCAATGGTCAGTGTTGCGGAGCAGTTTGGAAACCTCAAGCAGACACTGGGCTCGATTCTGGGCATTTTCACAGTCATGAGATGGATCCGCACGGCTGTCGCGAAACTCACGGGACGACCACCCCCAGCACATTCGAAGGAGCTCACGGCGGCGAACTTTGCAGCTTTTACTGGCAAGGCCGGCGCAGACGGTGCTCCTGGACAGCCAAAGCCAAGCAGGAAACCGTTCATCTTTTTCATTGCCGCAGTCGTGGGTCTTCCATGGTTGATGGGTAAGCTCATAAGAGCAATGGCAGCATCGCAAGAAGCAGAGCAGCAGCGCCAGCTCGCGAACGCGCCATATGGTCCCGATGGCCAGCAGCAACCTCTGGACCCATCGAAGCTCGACTTTTGCCGAGCCATTTACGACTATCCACAAGCAGGCCAGCAGTTCAATGAAGGTGTTGACTTGGCCGTCAAGAAGGGCGACCTCGTGGCCGTCCTTTCCAAGACAGATCCCATGGGCCAGCCATCGGAATGGTGGCGATGCAGAGCACGAGACGGAGGCGTTGGATACATTCCATCCCCATTCCTCGAGACCATCCAGCGAAGACCACAAGCACAAATTGCGGCGAAACCCAATGCGAGTGCGCCAGGCAGCGAAGCCAACTCACGACTCAACACCATGACCACAGATCCGCAGAGTCGTGCGAACAGCATGAAGATCACGGATAGAGAGAAGGCAGAGGTCAAGAAGGCGCCGAAAGATCTTCCCCCGGCCATCAAGGGCAAGGCTGGAGATATTCCACTCGAGAGTTTCCAGCGAGGAGCGTTCAACTCTTGAGTGATAACGACACTTTGTTTTTTCTCCCCATCATTTGTATAGTCACCCTTCTTCCGGTATATTTGCGAGGCGTTGGAGGCGTACTGTAGATAGCTAGCGCCCACTGCCGGCCGGCTCGCGCAAGAACAATTTTTTTTTGTGATCACGATGTAGTAGTGTATGTGTGGAGAAAAGTAAAGCCCAGCCCGTTCTTTAGAAACCCCAGATGGTAAAAGCGCATTTCAATCATTCTCAGAGCCAAGCTCGCTTCATCTCAGCAAACATCGCCGCCCCACCATGTCGTAAATGCACCCAACTCTCTGCATCCTTTCGCTTCTGCATGACATTCTCGCATCTATGCGGCGTCCCGACCGTTTCACCACAAATACATGTCCAAGCTCGGAGGGAGTTGGTTCTGAAGGATTTGTTCGTCAGAAAATTTTCTTTTTTCACTACTTCCACCTGCTATATTGTTTTAGCAGTCACCGGTGTCTTACGTCAATTTGGCGATGAGGGCTTGACGGAATTCTTGGACCATGGAGTCTGGCCAGGGCTTGGTGGTGGTGTCGAGGAAGGCGGATTTGTGGAAGGACAGAATGTCGTTGACCTTTATGGAGATTTTTTTTTCTTGTTAGCAGTAGACAAAGAAGAAAGGAGGGTAGGGACAAAAAAACTCACAGCTTTGGTTTTGTCCTTGTCTTCGCGACGGTTCACGATGGCTTGGAGGAATTTGTAGCCGTCGTTCCAGAATGCTTTGGCGGCTTTGATTGGGTCTCCTTCGGCGAAGACTCCGGTTTCGAAGTGCAGACGGGAAAGGGTGGTGATTTCGCTGAGGCAGTGGAGGGCGTTGCGGGCGGAGGACTTTTGGTAGGTTTTGATCTCGATGTTTGTGACGGTGTTGCGGAGATTGGAGTTTGCCATGAAGAAGTCGACGGTTGTGTGGGTTGTTTCGAAGCGGAGGGGCAGGGCGGTGAAGATTTGGAAGGCTTCTTTGTGGACCTGTGAGGGAGAAGTTGGTAAAGTGAAGAAGTAAGGTTGAGGAGCGTCTTGATACTCACCTCCTTGCTGACGGCTAGAAGTGCCACGCGCTGCTTGGAGCCGTCGGCGTAGGCCTTGGCATATAGCTCCTTGGTCGTGGAACGCTTGCGGTCGATGAGGATTGGGTCACCGACTTTGCGTCTGGCGGCGAAGTAGTAGTGGTAGACCAGAGTGCGTGCCTCGTCTGGGATGGAGATGAAATCGAACGGCTTGGCTGGGCGTATGATGATGGCTTGATGGCCAGCATACTCACCATCGGTGAGCATGATCTACGGAATATCAGATCAGCACTGATTAATTGAGGGGAGGATAACGCTGTCAATCGACTCACCGACTTCTCCAGTGTAAATGCATTGTTGGCAGCTAGCTTGAGAATCTTGCCATATGGAAGTCCCTTTGAACGAAGTGCGGCTTGTGGGTTGTCACCTTCATAGCTGACATCGATTGGAACTAGAGGTCCGCTCGTGCCATTTTTCAGCAAGGTGAACTCGACACTCTGAGCGGCGGCGCGCTTGGTTGGGGTTTTGGTTGGGGTCTTCGTCGGAGTATCTGTTTTCGGCTTGGCCTTCGACTTCTCTGGAGTCGCTGGAGGCTTGTCGTCTGCCTTGACTTTCTGCGCGGTGTAAGCTTTGCAAGTTGCATACTCCTTGCGACCTTGCGAGTACTCACGGCAGAGCTCTTCGGTGGCATCTTGAGCCTCGACCGGCTAGACTCAACGTTGCACGTGGTTGATGTGTCGTCTTTGATGCTTTGGGTAGGGTATGGATTGAATGTGTGCCTGAGTTGTGTGTTGCGAGAATGTGGATACAAAGTGCTGTCAAGATCAACGTTGATGGAGCAGTGAGGCGAGGGTCAATAGAATAGATGGTGTTTATAGCTATAGAAGCGACCATCACAGAGTGAAACGCAAAGCTCACATACGCTAGCGCAGGCTGCATGTCCAACGGCTGGCTCGACGCATGCAGTCTGCCAAAGTGAGGCCTTTGTAACGGTCGTTCGTGCGTTGTTCGAAGACAATGCTGCGCAGGCGGAACGAGCAGGTCGTGCACGATTCTGATGCCACATGACCACTTCCATAGCTCCGAAGAGTTGGAAGTATTCAATGCTGTCCGACTGCTGCGCTGGTGTGGTTCTGATCTCGTTACTGATAGCTGAGATGCAACCGGTTAACCGCGAAGAAAGGTGTCTTTGCACCAGTTCGGTGATACTAATGCTAAGGTGTGGTTGTTGAACCCTGCATGCCAAGACTTCGAAACGCGCTTCGTGAGGAAGTCGCGACTCCACACTCCAGCGTTACTACAACACACTCACATATCATGGCCGACACAAATGCTACCAATGGCGTCAGCGCTGACGTTGAGATGAAGGAGGAAGTCCCGGCAGAAGTACATGTAGGCAATCGTCGATCCTACTAAAGTTCCCACTAACATTCCTAGACCTCCCTCAGCAACATCCAGCAAGCCCATCCCCAAGCCTCTGTCAATCCATCGACTCATGCACAGCCCGAACATCTCTCCTCCATCGCGCCAGCAGTTGCGACGCCTCCAGCAGGCTCGAGCGCGAACAGGCCTGGATCTATGCCACCGCAACCAACAGCCAGGCCCGAGAAGCCCGTAGCGCATGGAGGGCCAACCAGACAGTACCTGAATTCGCACGTAACCCCACATCTACTTGAGGCCATGAAGTACTTGGCAGTGTACGAGCCCGAGAAGCCATTGCTTTGGCTATCAGACTTCCTACGCGACCGTAGCAAAGAAATCGAAGGCTAAGGGAGCAAATGGGGATACAGAAGCGCATCGGACATTTTGATTTAGCATAGCGACGGAGTTGATGGGGAAGGGAATGGGTAGGCCTGAGCGGCCGCCACTGATATGCGAAGATACCCACATGACCACGATAACAGTTCAAGAGTTCAGGCAGGCTACTGCTCGAGGCATACCCAGCTGGATGCGGAGCATTTACTCTAAGCTCGCAGCAACTGCTGGCAGTCCTCGCTCTCACTCGAACAATGCTTGTCATTAGGAAAATGGCTAAGAAATCTCCGACAATGCTCTTTGTATTCACAAGGCAGCGCCTTTGTTGCGAAGAGTTGGGCCCTGCAACATACTTAGAAACGATGCGCCGTCGTACTCGAGTTCCACAATTCATTCACCTAGGCATTCTTTTGCAGAACATCGCTCTCCTGGTGAGGGCGAGGGCTTGCATCAGACAGCCAAGTAGACTTGCCACAAGACTACACAAATCTCATCTGCCGTCACTGCTTCGAATAAATCAGCACTCTATCCCATCAAACACAATGGAAGAGACACGCGCTAAGGCCATTCAGGCAGGAATCGAACGAATGATGTTGGACCTCGAGCGTTTTCGTGCTAAGAATGACATGGCCTTCGAACTGTTCTGGGTTTTGCGACTTGATGAGCTGAAAGACATCGGCATGCCAGAGAACCATCCACAGTTCCAGATTGTGGTAAGAGAAGAGCGTGCTGCATTTCCCCGATGGCAAGCTGCCAGGAAACGAAGAGACGAGCTCACCGCACAATTGAAAGCCAAAGACGAGGAGCTCGACAGACTCGAAGCTGAAGCTGTCGCACTCGAAAAGCAGCTGCGATCAGAGAAGGAGCGCAAGCCCTATAGGTCGAAATCATCCTACCGCTACACTGACATTCCATACCGGTCAGGTCGTGGATCTCAACCGGAAAACGACTACAGCTACAGCTCACGCAGACCTTCTCAAGCGGACAGGTCTCGAAGCCGCACCGAACAACGTCCTCCACCCCGATGGCAGAGCTCACACGAGCAGAAACCTGGCCGAGAACGGTCGCGCGCCAGTCCAAGCACGGCGCCCGAGCCTCAATGCTCTCGGCCTTCGACTCGTAATTACGCCTCAGAAGTCAATGCGTGGTACAATTACACTGTCGCCGTACTGTCAAATGACAATCGCGTCAACCTCAAGTATTTTCCGACGCCACCTTCAGCACCATGCACTACCAATGAGTGCACCAGCGAAGACAATCTCGCCCCTGGCGTATGTAGCTGTGCCATTCGATCTGCGTTCGAAGCTGCGCCCATCGCTACCGGGTACAAGAAGGAAGCGACTCGATGGCACCCGGATAAGTTCTCTTGCTGCTCCGAACCTTACCAAGAGCAGTTGAAGCGGCAAGCTACTATGGTGTTCAAGATTGTCAAGGATATGTAAGAGGTAAGTTTTGTTTTTGACTTAATGCGAAAGCCCTCACGTAAGTTGGAAGAATGAGTAGACTCAGTGAGGGTGCTGACGCTCCTGTTTGCTCAACTATCAAGGCGACTTCATATGTTGCCGTCCACGGGCCTTGCTCGTCCGAAGAGCCTCGGCTCGAACACACAATCTAAGGATTCGTCTGCGTGTAATGAAAGATTTGGACGCGACAATAGGGCGACTCACTCACGCGCACTTGCCCGACTCAAGTCTGTCGCAGCGAACACCGAAGCAAGAAAACCCATCTGTCAGCAACTGCTCTTGATCAGCTTAAGATCTACCCAATGCCACAGGGTCTTGATGGAGATAAGCAAACCACGCGACGTGCTACAAATATCCTTCTTCCGCAAACCTTGCGTTGGGTGGGTTTTCATCTCGTCATACAGAGGGAGGAATATCATCTGTATTCATTCTCTCATTCAATCAACCTCGTTCTCAACGGTAGGCGCTTAGAAGGAAGGATCTGGTAAGTCTGCCCAAAAAATTTCCTCCATATGTTTGTTGTTCCTATAATTCCTCCTATCGAACTGATGACTACTACACGTTCTCGTCAGTCAAACGTTAGAAATGATACGTGAGGCGTTCGAGGGGTCGTCCAAAGATTTTTTTTTCGCTTTCGCGGTTCTGTACAACGGGCGGTGGTGTTCGGTGGCGAGTGGAAAGGAATGACAATATAGAAGATGTTCGTTTCTTGTTTTCTAGACCTCAAAGATGAGTGCACGTGGCGACCAGATCCTGCGTTGGACTCGGAAAGAGTGTATACGATGCATAATAATGCCAACCCTGCGATTGATCTAACGAGAGCACTTCGACTGCTCATTAACTAGGGAGAATGAGCGAGGGATTGTGGCCTTTGGTAGTAATGCCGTGTGAACTTCTTGGGACTTTGGAGAAGACGGCCTTATATCAGTTGTCCAGGATCTAATCGAGATATGTGGAAGGTCTCTCAATCGCGTCATTTGGCATCGACTTACAGTGGCTACACCTCCTCAATCATACCCTTTGCCATGATTACCATAACAAAGATACTGTGGAATGCTTCCGGGGGGAATTCTGCCAGCCAAATAGATCTGTCATATTGGCCATCCAAGAAACCTCGCTTGGAGAGTGTTCTTGATCGATGCAGCAGCAGCAGCGGCCGTCGTCAGTGCTAGTTTTGGCAGATGTCGTATCGAGCAGTACACAAGCCCACTTGGCGGGCGATGTACTCGTACTATATCATATTGAGGCTGCTGCATCTCTGGTACCCAACGACACTGGGACCTCGCCGTCCGCGGGTCAAGGGCCGCAACCATGATGCTCGGATGCATAAAGGCAGCAAGATCTCTATAGAAGGCCTCGTGATGGCTGCGGTAGGTAATTATTCGTGGTATTCGTAATGGGTTACTTCGCAGCAACGTGGTGTTGAAGCAGAGAGAACGCGGCACGCCAGCCCCCGGCACGGTCGCTGTCAGGGTCTCTGCAGGGTTCTGGTTAGTGCGCATCTCACATCATCAACAAATCAACAACACTTTCAAGACACAGCACCTGCTGGCCCGGTCTGCTGATCAGGCTGCTGCTGTCATTCACTCAACACCGTCGCGGCCATGGACGCACCCATGCTCCCAGACACAGGCCAAGACGAGCCTCCGAACCGAAACAACATCGCACTCAAAACGAACGATTTGTCGCAGCCGGCGCGACACACGTCCACAGGCATTGCCACGACGGCCGATGTGCAGAGTCCGATATCTTCGGCACCAAACACTCCGGGGCTGAAGACACCGCTGTCGCGGCGTGCTTCTCACTCGCTCAACGTAGCCGCCAACTCTCCCAAGCAACCTTTGCGACGACCTGAAAGCTCCGCCAGCTTGAACAACAACAGACCCGCTTCCTCGCCCAGACTCATGCGCAAATCGTCCAGGGGCTCTATCGGTGGCGGACCGACGCCCGACGAGAATGACTACAGGCCGAGCCCGAAGCGATCCATTTCGAACTTGATATCTGGCCTGAGGGAGGCGCAATCCACCATGGAGGCAATCGAGGAGCCCATACCTCTCACAGCTGCGCAAATAGCAACCGCGCATTTCACGAAAGAGCTATTGGGTCACGCAGAGCCTGGTGCGGACGCAGACACCATAGTCATCTTGCACGATGCCTGCTATGGCCATCGTTGGTCAAGGCTGAAGACCCCCAAGTCGCACCTATCATTGATCGTGGAGAGGCCAGAGCGCATACATGCGAGCATCTTGGGTGCTTCAACCGCTTATGTAAGGCTTGGAGGGCATCATGCGAACGGAAAGCATGCACCCCATCCAGACCTGATGGGACCTACGAAGCCACCGTTCAAGATACAGCGTTCGGCACGTTCTATGCATCTCACGTCTTCTTTCGTGACGAACGTGCATGGCACGGCATGGATGACAGAATTGCAAGGAATGTGTCATTCTGCGCCCGATAAGCTTGCCGCAGGAACGAAGGAGATTAGCAGAGACCCAACACCTGGCGCACCCGCAAAGCAGGACCTCCACTCTGGCGATCTGTACCTAGCACCTGGATCGCTGGAGGCTTTCCAAGGTGCTCTTGGTGGTGTTGCAGACGCGATCGACACAGTCTTCAATCCCGCCACTACGACGCAACGAGCGTTTGTTGCAGTGCGTCCCCCAGGGCACCACTGCTCAGCGGATCATCCTAGTGGATTCTGCTGGTTGAACAATGTGCATGTGGGGATCGAGTACGCTGCGCAAACTTACGGGTTGACCCATGCTGCGATTCTGGATTTTGACCTCCATCATGGCGATGGCAGTCAAGCTATTGCATGGCAACGCAATGGCAATAACTACAAGAACCGACTAGCAGCGAGGCCAAACAGCAAGTTGAAGCTGAATCCGGATATTGGATACTACAGTCTTCATGACATCAACAGCTATCCATGTGAGATGGGCGATGACGAAAAAGTGCAAGCAGCCAGCCTCTGCATCGAAGATGCCCACAATCAGTCAGTCTGGAATGTGCATCTTCAGCCCTGGACCACACAGGCCGAGTTTTGGAAACTATATGAGGACCGCTATCGCATACTACTCGACAAGGCCAAGATATTCTTGCAGCATCATGCCAGCAGAATAAGGCAGGAAGGCAAAGTACAGCCGAAGACTGCAATCTTTATCTCTGCCGGATTCGATGCTAGCGAGCACGAGGGTGCGGGTATGCAACGACACAAAGTCAGCGTTCCAACTGCTTTCTACGCTCGTTTCACCGAGGATGTCGTGAAACTTGCAAAGGAGATCGATGGATGTGATGGACGAGTAATCAGTGTGCTGGAAGGAGGTTACAGTGACCGCGCGTTGTGCAGCGGCGTTCTGAGCCATCTGTCGGGCCTCTGCGCTTCACCAGTGAACACACAGACCAACGGTGTGGAGACGTTGATGGATCTCAGCGAGCGCATGGGTGGACTTGGCATCAATGGCTCCGCAAAAGATGATGCTCTTCGCTACGACAGCGACTGGTGGTCCGTGGCGAATCTTACTGCACTTGAGCACAAGGTCAACCCACCTCCGCCGCCGCAAGCCAAGAAAGTACGCAGTGGACCACAACCAACCTATGCCACGCCCACCGAGTCATTTGCCTACAAGGTGGTTGACGCTGACAAGTTTGCGCGTTCCATTTCGGGGACCATGAGAGAGCCCGCTATGCCGGTGCGCCCTTTGACGCCGCCGCCTCCAGAAGTCGACTGGGTCGTAGCAACTCAGGAACTTTCAAACCTGTTAATTCCTGCTGACCGCCAGACAAAGAGCTGTACAGTTGAGGAACTTGCAGGTCCTAAGAAGGAGAAGCAGCCAGCTGCGCCTCTCGAAAACGTGCCAAAGACAAGGCAACTGCGCGATCGAAGGGCCAAGACTCCGGCATACGCAGAGAGCGCACACAGTGACGAGACCGCAAGCGCAAGATCTGCCACTCGCACCGAGAGCAGAAATTCTCGCCGCGAGACCATCGCCACTTTGCCCTCCGAAAATGTCGCCCGACGTGCAAGTCGCCGCCTGAGCGCCGGAAGCGCAATGGAAGCCACAAGCAGCAGCAGCGCTGCTGAAGACGCGCCGCCAGTGCCTGCTCTACCTGCTGTGCCTGCAGTACCCGCGAAAACCGCGATGAAGCCGCCACCCGTTCCGGCCAGTTCAATTGCAAACAAGAAGACCAGAGCACCATCCGGCACAAGACTGCCAGTCAATGGCAGTAACAGTAAGCCAGAGATGCTCACAGCGAAGGCTGTGCGGCCAGCAAGCAATGCAGCTAGCGCGAGCGCGGCGAAGAGCAATGGAGATGTGGATAGCTTGACGTCCGGTATGAAGAAAGTCACGCTTAAAGTCAGCAGTACGAAGGAAGAGCACGATGCGAAGCAGAAGGCTCAACTGGACGCCAAACGTAGGGCGACGGCTTTGAAGGGCGCCGAGACGCGCAGAGTGAACGCTGCAGCCAAAAAGGCAGCTCAAGCCAATGCGACAGCTCAAGCCAATGCGACAGCTCAAGCCAATGCGACAGCTCAAGCAGCAGCAGCGGCAAGCACCACGGGTCTACCATCAAAAGCAGTACCCGCTCCGCCAGTCGCGCAGCCATTTCAGCTTGCCACCGTCAGTCTGCCTTCAAACGTGAAACCACATTCTCCAGGTATCGACTCGCACATGACTGGAGCTGAGGAGTCTTCGAAAGAAAACGTTGTGCCGAGTACTGTGTCTAATGCAGAATGGGGCATGTCGAGAGTGCCATCGATCCAAATGGACACCTCCCGTGCGGATGGGCCTGTTGCGTTTGACACGTCTTCACAGCGTGCGGCTATCTCTCGCGGCGCCACTCCGATTGAAGTCCCTGCAGCCTTGCATGTGCCTGCTGAAAATCTGGACTTCCCAGAATATGCCAATAGCGATGGTGGACTGACGCCACCCGCCACGACACCGACCATTGGGCCTGCAGTGGAAGCGATGGGAGTACCAGTAATTGGCGACAGTGAACATGCACGACTGTGGGACAGTCAGCCATCGCAGAATCCTGCATTACCACAACAGTCCGAGCTCTGGACGAAGTCAGGAGCAAATGGAGTTCGTGAACAGGCACTGCAGGAAAACCATGCTGTCCACCCGACCTGGACGCCACGACCTGCGAAGCCTGGGGATCTACCTGTCTTCACAAGCACAGGAGCAATACCCTTCGGCAAGATCCCAGAGAGCCCACAACGATTATGGAAGGCTCAATCTGGGCAGCCGCAGCGCGCTGATTCGAAAGTACACCACCTCTTCAAACAGGCCCAAGAGTCTAGCGATCAGCCGAGCGTGTGGGAGGTTCCGGAGACGCCAGCAAAAGAATCGATTCCCGACTAGACGATCCTTGCTCCGCAACGCAGTGTTCGCGTTCCCTTTCTGTCATTGGGCGGCGCTTTCTTTGTTTTTGTTCTGTTTGTTCAATTAGATACCCATCACTTGTAGTACTGTAGAGAGAGAGACATGCGCAAATCATATCAGACATGACCAGAGTATGATATCGCTCTCGGAACCGAATGCTGTCGCCTACCATGCATACTGTCGTGCATTGGCTCAAGGAGGCGATCGGTGAGGCGTCAAACTGCCACGTGTGAGAATTGAAGCGCTGACATCACTCGTGAACGCCAGCCAAGGAAAGCACGAAACGGAAAGGCAAGAACGCGTGGTTCAGGAGGCAAGATTGAATGCCCAACACCATCTCGCACTTTCTTTTCACGTACCGTATCTGCTTCTGCTTCATTCCTTTCTGGTATGATATAGCGAGGCTTGTCACATTCCATCAAAAGCCATGCGTATGCCCGTAGACGTGCTTCTCCTGACTTCCGTGAAGGCAGCTCCATCCAAGCACCGACACCAGGCCCAGGCCCAGGCCCCTCTCCAACCATCTCGAATACAACCAGCAAATGCAATCGAAACAGGAGTAGGCCATTTCAGCGAATGGAGTCGAGCCACCAAGAAAGAGTTCCTCATCGACTGGCAAAAAGGCAGCATCTCAGAATGGACCATTGTACAAGGCAACGAGGGCGGCGACCTGGATTCTATGGTAGCTGCTCTTACTTGGGCATACCACCTTGAGCATTCCACACAAAACACTTCACGCCCCATCAAAGCGATAGCACTCCTACAGACTCCCACCGATGCCCTCGATCTGAGACCTGAGAATAAGCTGGCTTTGCAAAACGCCAAGATGAGTACTGGACACTCTGATCTTTTAACTCTCGACGAATTGCCCGAGGACCCAGACACTCTCGCTCGAGATTTGAAGGGCATTGTTATTGTCGACCACCCAAAGCCATTACGAAAATGGGGCGCGGCACCGATCCTCAGCATCTTCGACCATCATCAAGATGCCGGCGCAGGAAAAGATGCCGAACCGCGTGTCTTCGAGAAAGTGGCAAGCTGCACCACCCTCGTGGCCCGCCAAATGCTCGATGAGTTAGAGCAACTCCCAGAAGAATACCACCTCCCCCATGAGATGCTGGAACTTATCCTCGGCGCCATCGCAATCGACTCGGGAGGTCTCGAAGACGAAAACACCACAAACGAAGACCTTAGAACCGCATCCCGCATTTTGAAACGCAGTCGCTGGTCCGACCGCAAACTGGAAAAGGCCATGCAAGACCTCGACGAAAAATTAAGCGACGCAAAGAAAGATCTCGACGACCTGAACGTCCGAGACCTACTCCGTCGAGACTGGAAAGGAGACTACGTCGACACCCCATCTCCTCAAACACCAACCGTAATGCTAGGCTTCTCATCAATCCCCTACTCTCTAGACTCACAAATCCTCAAAACCGAATTCAAAGAACTCTTCGACTGGTTCGCCATCGAAGCCGCATGGACAGCTCAAGAAGGCACAGACATCTCCATAGCTCTCAACAAATACAAAGTCAAAGACAAGAAAACCGGGGAGAAACATAAAATTCGAGAAATTGTCCTTGTGGTGAGAAGTGATGTGAGAATCGATGAGGTACAGGCTGATGCGCTTTTCAAAACTGTAAGCGAGGCGATTGAGAAGGACCCGACTCTGAACGCCAAACCTTGGCATCGCGTGGATGAGTTGGGGAGGAGACAGATGGTTTGGACGCATGAGAGGGAGGATGCGGGGAGGAAGGTCATTCGACCGATTATTGAGCGGGCGGTAGAGAGCTGGGATTAGTTATTCTAGCTTATCATATCAAACTCCCACCAGATGACCCAGATGCACTGCTACCAACGAATCCCCTGCTCTTTCCAGAAACCGAAACCCGTCTATATATCCCCCCACCATTAGCACTCATCACCGGCATCACAATCCCTTCCAACCTCCTCGCTTCGTGCTTCATCAACTCCCTCTCCAAAAACTCCTTCATTCGTCTCTTCATCTTTTTCACTTCTTCTTCCACCACCACAACCGACTGCTGCTGCTGCTGCTGCTGCTGCTGCTGCTGCTGAACACAAACCTTCACCTCAAACCCCGACCGAAACATGCAACGAAAAAACACGATTTTCATCATCATCAACGACTGCTCATTGCTACATTCGATCCAAGTTATTTTTTTCTTCTCATCAGAATGCTCCGTGTATGAAAATCCAAATTTGTCCAAGAATTCTCGTGATGTGGTGATGAGCCATGGGAAATCTTGACAGGTGATTATTGATGTTGATAGTAGGGGGGGTTTTTTTCGGGGGATTTGCGGGGATGATGAAATGGTACGATCGAGGAGGCTTGGCTTGTTTGCGGCGGCGGTGGTGGTGGTGACGAGTGTTGATGGTTCGGGCTGAGGGATGATGGGTGGAGTGTAGTTTTGCGGCGTGGAATGAGAAGTCGTGTCGAGTTCGGTTGGACTCTGGACGAATATTGCCAAGTTGCTTTCTTGGACATGGTCGTCACTGGGGGACGATGGAGCTACAGCTTCCGGTGCTTCGCTTGCCCTGGTCGACACCGGTGGTGAGATGATGGATTGCGTTTCCTTTGCTTGCGGAAAACACATCTCCTTGACTGGCTTTTCGTTCAGGATCATCGATGATGCCGCGTCGATGTCAATCGACATGGGATCTGGTGAGGCAAAGGGAGATCTCCAGCTGTCGGTTGTGTTGTTCGATGACATCTTGGGAGTGTCGTTCAACCCAGGCTGGATCTTCTTACCGATAGAGCGAGTAAGCATATCACGGCTTGCAGATGCCACAGATCCTGCCCCAAAGCTGTGAATGCTGGTTGCGTCTGTCAGGCTCGAAGAACAGTCGAAATCGGAACGTCGTGCAGGTGTGTGCCATTGATGACTGCTGCTAAGAGATGTAGGTGTATCGACTGGCGTTGGCTGTGCAGAAGAAGTGTTCATCGGAGTGTTTGAAGACATGTCTATTGGTCGGCCAGTGCTTCGCTCGAGAGACTCGACGGCGTCGGAGAGTTCCTTTAGTGCTACGTCTATCCAGTTGGCGAAGGCGTCGATGTAGTAGTGAATCGGAATATCCTCATACGCGACCGCGTCTAGGTTGGATCTTTGCAAAGTATGATCCAGCTTATCCAGGACGTTCTTACTTGCCTCGACAGCATAAAGCACTCGTATCTCTTCGGGCCCGAGAGCGACTTCGTTGAGTGCATCGTCAGCTTCCTCCAGCTTGTTCCGCACACTTCTGACACTTCTCGCCAAGGGCCGGTAAGGACTTTTGGGTATTTGACCTATTTGATGACCGATCAGTACTGACTGGTGCACCCATGTTGCTGCGCGGAAGGGAGGCATACATTGACAATACAGCTTATGCGCCAAAGCCTTCGTGCTCTGCACATCATTGGCGGCTGATATCGGATCCATCACGGGCAGAGATTGTCCAAGTTATGGATCAACATGAGGACAAAGCAGAGCGACTAGTCAATCCAGCAGTGTTTCGAAAGCAGGTCCATCTATGGCAAAGTTAGCTGCTCCAATATGCCGGGGTAGTTCTATGTCAGCATGTTCTTTGATGCCGCCGGTCCTATCTCCAATTAGACGAAAAACTAGGTGTGTATGTGCTCATATGATTATGTTGCACGTATTCCGCGATAGAGTTACTAGTTTCCGTAGCGGCACTAATTAACCCTAACGCTTCCTAAATAACCTTCCGTATAGACTACTATACATCCTTTGTTTTTCGTCTAATCTAGTTCTATCGGATTTTATAGAGACTATATAATCTATTAGAAGAATAGATAGAATACGAATAGCGATTATACTCTTTATATATAGAAATCTTAAAATCCGCTATATCTTATTACTACATAATTATAAAAAGAACCTTATTCTTTAATTTTAAGTAATATCGAGTACTCTACTAAGCTATAGTCTTATAGAAGTACTAAAATCGCGTATCGTAGTCTATATAATCTATCTATCGGATTCGACCTATCTATACTATAGTCCTACCTAACGCCTTCGCAATAATCTACTATAGTATCTAGCTATACTATAAGTAACTAGCGAGTTAACTCCTACTCCTCTCCTTCGATCTAGGATTCGATCTAGGATACTACTAGCCTAGCTACCTACTAATACTACGACGCTTTAGCTAACTACCTATATTAAGAAGAGAAGTAGGAACGCGTTTATAGTAAATACTATCGATATAAGGTTAATAACTCTACGACCTATCTAGGCGAAGCGCGTTATAGGATAGCTCTATACTATATCGGATAGGTTTAGTACTTCTACTAAGTTATCTTAGGTAAGAAAGAGCGTTCGCAAAGATCGCCGGATCTAGAGTAGCCTCTAAAATAGCCTACTTACAAGGCCTATAGTAGTAGTATCGGTTCCTATAGAGCTAGAGCGAATATCTAAACTAGGAGGAATTTATAATATTATCGAGTATATAATCGAATATATCTACTTATATAGTCTAGAGTCGATTCGCGCTATAGTATACATAGTAGATAATATAGACCTTATATACTTACAATATCCTATAATCGAGTCTAGGATAAGGTAGATACTTAATAGACTATATAACTAGTCTCTATAGTAGCTAGAGCGAAAGCTACTAGATATATAAGTTCGAGTATTATAGGCTCTAATCTACTAGCGATAGGATGTCCTATTTATCGCTAAGACTAGCCTAGGCAAGAGTCTTATATTCTAGGCATTTACTATCTTAACTAGATAGATCGCCCTTTAGCTTATTCCTCTTAGTCGACTTAGAACTAAGTAGTATATAGATCTTATCCGAATCGTAGGAGAATATATAAATCCTATATTAGTTATAGTAGAAACTAGATAGAATAATCTAGATATAATATCGAAGATCCGAGATAGGTATTATAATTATATTATCCTAAGCCCTAAATAGGCTATCTCCGACGAATTTAAAGATATTCTCTATAGCGCCCCTCTCGTATCCTATATTAGACTAGTCGCCTTCGACGAAGTATATCTCCTCTCTATCTAGGTATTATTTCGCGAAGAGTTCCTTA
>LFZO01000835.1:0-17879 GCA_001578225.1 Pseudocercospora musae
TAGTCCCTAATTTAGTTTTAGGTCTAGCTAGATCCCTAGTACCCTAAGTTCTACTAATAGTTAGGTTTTAAAGCCTTAGATAGTAATTAATTGCTTTATGTTGTAGGTTAATTTAGCCTTACTAAAATAGATAAGCTAGTACTTTTCTAGGGCAAATTTTGCTCTATACCTCCTTGCCTATTTTTCATACTCTTAGTACTTCTCTTCTAGGATCTTATAGTTGGTTTCTATTATCTTAGACTAGGCTAGGATGTTTGTGTTATCTACAAACCCTAATACTAATATATTGTTTAATTCTAGGAGTAGGAGTAGGTCTACTATAAAGATAAGGAAGAGGATTAGGAAGAGTATTAATCCTTAAGGGATTCCCTTTTTAGTTAGTATTAGGTCTAATTTAAATTTGCCTAGAATGAGCTATATTAATCTTTCCTATAGTTAATAGCTATATAGAGTTAGTATATATTAAGGAAGTTAGGGAGTAATATATACTTAAAAAAGGTTATAAGGTATACTTTAGAGGCCTTATATAAAGCCTCGATAGTATTAAACTAGTAGCGGAACTCGGTAGTGCCTATAACGCTAGTATCGTAGATAATCTATTTAACTAGTCTCTAAAAAGGCGCTCGCGCGATTATAAGATCGGTAGATATTTACGTAGTCTTAATCTACTACAATGCGTTTTCTAAAAGATAATTAGTTACGGCCGGCTATATAGCTAGCTATACGGCCGGCTATACAAAGAGTAGAACTTACTACCTAGGCGTCTACGAGCTACGCCTACAATTCTCTTCTTATTTATCTTATAGGGCTTAAAGGTCGTACTTTTCTAGATACTACGTGTAGTAGCGTAGGTATTATAAAGGACGCGAGTAGTACCTTTCTTCTTCTTCTTAGCGGCGCTAGCGACGGTCTTTCTAGTAGTTCTAGGTATAATAAGTATACGATAAAAGGTATAGAAGTGTAGTACGGATAGAGAACTAGCGATATATAAGGTAAATACCGAATTAAAGAAATTTATTATTCTACGCTATTATATTATAGGTTAGTATAACAAAAACGTCGTTACGAGCGTTTCTAGGCAACTAAGTAGAAAATAATAGAAAGTAACGTAATTGAACCTCGATAATAGTAAGACTACTCGATAATAGTAAGAGTAGAATAAATATATACGCGACTAGACGAGACTCGATATAATATTAGAGGAAAAAGTAAAGCTAAAGAATATAGCTAGTAGTATAGCTAGCTATAGTTAGAGAGTTTGTATTAAAAACCTAGTAAGAAATAACTACGAATAACGTAATAAAGCTTAATAATAGTAAGATTAGAGGACAATATATATACGACTAGGTAGGATTCGATACGTTATTTAAGGGACTAGTAAGGCTAGATATATAGCCGGTAGTATAGCTAGCTATAGTTTAATAGAAAGTATCGAAGAAATAGTAATAAAAACTAAGAGTAATTGTCTCGAATTATTGAAATTATTCTTCTAAAAGTCGTGTCCGAATCTTCGCGATAAGCTATATATCCTTCTACTATAGTATTACCCTTTTAGCGTAAATTGCGAGTAGGTTAGCTAACTCGAATATAGTAGTTAAGAACGCCTCGCTCGCTTCCTATAGAGCTTTAATCGCGGTACTCTAAAAGCGTAGGTCGGCTTTAAAATTTAGTACTATCTCCCTAACGAGCTACTAGAAAGGAAGCTTGTTTATTAAGAGATCTATACCTTTAGTATTTTAATAGAACCGAATCTTATAGAGGGCGACTATGCCTTACTTCTACTTAAACTTCTTACTACTAGTATTGCTTTTGAAAGTAATACTCCTCCTACGTCTTAACGCCTACTTTATAGGCCGTAACTAGCCTTTACGTTATTTCTAAGGACTCTTAGTTAGAAGGCTCGTTATAGGTTTCTTCTAAGGAATCTATTATTTCTAACCGATAGTATTACTAGTACGAATAGGTTATTCGTTAGTTTGTACTATAGCTAAAATAATTAGTACTAGTCTAAGACGAAATGTAGGCTAACTTACCCTAAGGAAGTCGTAGTTTTATTATTTGCGTTAGTATAGGTAGAGATAATAATAGTATTCTCGGAAAAGAGAGCGACGACTCGCGATCTACTTCTTAGCTATTATCTCGGCGGTTCCTATCGTTAAAGGAACTAAAAGATCGGTCTAGGTCCTCGATAATCGTATCTCTATAAAAAGGCATTTTTTTAGGATATAAAAGGAAGAAAGGGGTAGATAAAAGAAGACTAGGTATATATATAGAGAAACGTTATTATAGTAACGTTAGCGACTAGCTTATAATAAATAATAAAAACGACCGGCTATATAGCTAGCTATAGAGCAAAGTCCTACTCTATCTTAGCTATTCTATCGTAAGGTTCGTATATTAAAGAGATATATTTAGAAGAGTACGGTATCTATAGAGAACTCTTTTTCCCTATTATAGATAGGATTTATAAGATAAAAAGCTAGTAGGGCTATAAGCTATACTTATTCGAGTATAGTTTAGGTAAGGTAATAGCTACTTACCTATAGCTAGCTATAAAGCTAGCCGTTTTTCTAGCTTACTTTCTAGTTACTCGACTTAGTACTTATCGCTAGTTCCGCTAGTAGACGCTTTCTTTAGAGGTATTATAATTTCGTAGATACGAAGGCGTAGCGTATAATTTAGGGCTATACTTAGATAAATAGAATATACGCGTTATTATAGTATTATACGAAGATATCGAGGAATTAATAGAGATATCGGTATAAGCGAAGTAGCGCTATATATTATATAAAATTTTACTTACTATAAGTCGAATACTATAGTTCCTCTTGCGAACTCTTTTTTACTATCGTAGATAGAATTTATTAGAAATAAAGTTAGTAGCGCTATAAGCTATACTTACTCGAGTATAGTCTAGGTAAGGTAATAGTAACTTACCTATAGCTAGCTATATAGCCGGCTAGCGACTATTAGATAGGCGAAGAATATACTATTACTATTTAATTCTACTAAGCCGTATTACTTACTCGAGCTTACTACTAAGCTAAGAAATCGTATCTATAGTACGCCCTAGTAAATAGATTTAAGATAGCGAACTCTTTCTTACTATTATCGATAGAATTCTTTAGATACGAAGCTAGAGGCGCTATAAGATATACTTATTCGAGTATAGTCTAGGTAAGGTAAGACCTATAGTCTAGGTAAGATAATAGCTACTTATCTATAGCTAGCTATATTATAGTACCGCTTTAGTATATATACTTAGGGTTAGGGTTAGGGTTAGGGAACTTAATAAGATATAGCTATATACCCTCGCTATCTCGATCTATCTAAATCTAGTTAAGGATAAGGTTCGTAAGGTACTCGAGGAGGTCGTCGCTATTTAGTTATAGTAGTACTTATAAGATCTAGTCGCGAAAGAGCCCTATAGACTTCGTAAAGATAGAAGGCTAGCGGTAATCGGTATAGTAGACGTAGTCTATATATATTAAGATATCCGTTAGTATACCTATATAGACCTAGTAATCCTACTATACTATCTTTAGCTCTATCGCTATAAGTCGCTCTAAAATTATAAGATAAGAAACGAGAGGCGTAGTAGGCTATACTTGTTTAAGTATAGTATAGGTAAGGTAATAATTACTTACCTATAGCCGGTAGTCGTAGTAGCGCTAGTAGTCGCGAAAGAGCCCTATAGACTTAGTAAAGATAGAAGGCTAGCGGTAATTAGTATAGTAGACGTAGTCTATATATATTAAGATATCCGTTAGTATATATATATAGACCTAGTAATCCTACTATACTATCTTTAGCTCTATCGCTATAAGTCGCTCTAAAATTGTAAGATAAGAAACTAGAGGCGTAGTAGGCTATACTTATTCGAGTATAGTCTAGGTAAGGTAATAGCTACTTACCTATAGCCGGCCGTATAGCTAGCCCGTTTTCTAGCTTACTTTCTAGTTACTCGACTTAATACTTATTAGTAGTTACGTAGTAGCGCTATATATTATATAAGATCTTCCTTTATATCTTTTATTATACTTTCCTATCCTTAGCTTTATCGTCGTTAGTAGAATTTATTAGAAATAAAGTTAGGGGCGCTATTAGCTATACTTATTCGAGCGTAGTCTAGGTAAGGTAATAGCTACTTACCTTATACTAATAACCGGCGGCGGCCGCTCCCTAGTCGGGGATCGGGGGGTACTAGGATAGGACCGACCGGCCGACTACTAACTATCTACTAGCTAACTACCGACTACTACCGACCGACTACCGACTAACTACTAACCGACTACTAACCGACTACCGACCGACTACTAACTAACTACTAACCGACTACCGACTAACTACTAACTAACTACTAACCGACTACCGACCGACTACTAACCGACTACTAACCGACTACCGACCGACTACTAACTAACTACCCCGATCCCTAACTATATCTATCGACTATCTATCGACCGACCTACTACTATCTACTAATAGACTACCGACTACTATCTCGGCGTACTATCTACGCCCCTACTTAGGGAGATTATAGGAAAGGAGCGTAGCGAGTACTAGGAGGAAACCGGGGCTAGGAGGACTTAGTTATTAATCGGTATCGCTAAGCTATACTAACTAATAAGTTAGCTATAGAGGGAAGGAGCGTAGCTAAGACGGTAGGGAAGGACTAGGGCTAGGATAGCTTAGTTATTAGTCGGTATCGCTAAGTAATACCGACTAATAAGTTAGCTATAGGGGGAAGGACTAGGATAGGTCGGAGAGCTTAAGCTATCTATCTATAAGATATTAAGGGTAATAGTTCTAAGGGAGTAGAACGGAGGCAATTACCGGAAGAACTATAATAGCTAAGTATAGTTAAATCGATCTATTATAATAACGTCGATAGTAATAGTTACCCTATCGTAGTAATAGATATTAGAACGAATCCTACTATATAATAATAGTTAGGGTTCGACCCTAACCCTAACCCTAACCCTAGTATCTCTATCTATAACCTTATCGTCGCTAGCGCCTTCCGCGAGCCTCGACTACTATTAGATCGTTACTAGCGCCTTCGACTAGATAGTTTACTTATTCCCTTACTATATGACCTTTACGTTATATCGCTACTACGGCCTAGTAGTTTTCCCCTTCGACTAGATCCTTTACTTATCCCCCTACTACGCGACCCTTACGTTATATCGCTACTACGGCCTAGTAGCTTCCCCCTTCGACTAGATCCTTTACTTATCTCCCTACTACGCGACCCTTACGTTATACCGCTACTATAGCCTAGTAGCTTCCCTCTTCGACTAGATTCTTTACTTATCCCCTTACTATATAATCTTTACGTTATACCGCCGCTACTACCTTATAGCTTCCCTTACTTATCGGGCGCTTAAGCTAACGGCTATTATTCTTTAGGAACCTTAACCTCGATTATAAACCCTCTCTTCTTTCTACTACTACTAACTAACCTTAAGCGTAGTTAGTTACTATTAGCCCTCTCGGATAACTCTTCTAACTATTCTTCTAGCCTTTATACTATTATATCCTCTTTAGGACCTTTAGCGCTTCCTATCTATTACCTCTTCTAGATCCTAGTAACGATCGGTAAGTATACTTCTATCTAGACCTCCTATAGAGTATTTCCGGTCTACTAACTCTCTCCTTAGGAGCCCTTATAATAGCGGTACTATCTAGTTTACCTATCGTATAGACTATTAATAATATAATACTTTAGGAATCCTATTATAATATAACGAAGCCGACTATTAGCTACTATACTACTCCTAGCTCTACTACGTAGTATATAGAGGAATACTAGAGCGGAGTAGAGTCCTACTAGTATATAGTAAGGCTCGTAGGTATTTAGCGAGGCGAGAGTATACTCGACGTTATAAGTAGATCTAGTCTCGCTAGCTTACTCGCCTACGAAGTCCTCGGTAGGAAGAACCCTCCTATATTCTTTACTAATGCGAGCGGCGCGCTACTCGCGTAGGTAGATACTAAGCTTTACTACCGCTTCCTAGAACTATATAGCTATTACTACTAGTAAGGCGATATTTAGGAGGCGAATACCCCTACTATAATTAGGGCTTTTACCGACTACTAGAATAGCTTCGACGTTATCCTAGTATATCTCTTCCTAAACCATTTCGAGCCCGATAGTCGCCCTCGGATAATTGCTTATCTTCGGATACTACTTATACTAGGAGGTCGCATAGTCGTCTAGTTCGACGCTCTATTGCCTAGTTAGGATATATAGGGCAAACCTTATAACGTAATCGCTACCGGCTAGTATATAGTTAGTCGCGATACCGATTAGGGCAAGATAGAAAAATAGACGATAGGGACGATACTACCTTAGGTCGACTAGACGACTCTCGTAACTAGAGGTAACTATATCTATCTCTAGGACGATTTACGCTAAATTATTATAGATAGTAGTAGTATACCTAGCCTATTCGTAACCGCCTACGACCTATAGAACCTATTTATAGACTAGAATAAGATAGTCTAGGAAACGGTAAAGCCTACTAGTCTAAGAGGCTTACTAACTATCCGCGACCTTAATATAGCGTAGCGGTACGCGATCTACGACGTCCTCGAGGATTCCGGATCTAACCTTAGACGTCCTACTAGGTATTACGCTAAGGTCTTTATATACGGTATATATATAGTCTATACTTAAATAGGGAAAACGGCGAGGTTATAGCTTTAGGGATAGTTAAGGGAAAGGGCTAGCTATTCTAGAGTTTATAGGGCTTAATTTCTTAACTCTATAGCTTAGAATACGTACTCCTTAAAAGCGTTGTTTTTATAGAAATATATCCCCCTCTCCTTTAATTAAATTACGAGAAGCCTTAGTACCTCCTTATACCTTTAGGATTAATTTCTATAATAGAGAGGATAGACCGTTTAGATATACCTATTTTTAGCTATTTTAGGAATATTAAGAGTAGCTAGATACTTCCTTAGAGTACCTACGATACCGCCCTAGCGCTAGAGACTAGTCTAATATCCGCTACGAGAATCGCAAAGACGTCCTATAGACCTACGAGAAAGTATAAGGATAGTTTTATAGTACTTACTCGCTAAGACTATAATCTTATATAGTCCGATATCCGATATCCGCTATAGAAATCGTAGAGGCGCTATATAGACCTATAAGAAAGCGTTAGGATAGTTTAGGGTTCTCTCTCGTAGAGACGATAATCTTATACGGTCCGATATCCGATATCCGCTATAGGAGTCGTAGAGGCGCCCTACGGACCTACGAGAAAGCTCTTCTATACCGATAGTACCTAGTATAGTATCTACCGGTAGAGACTATTATCTACTACAATCCGATCTCTACTACGAGAATCGTATCGATACTCTATAGATAGACCTATAAGAAAGCTCTACTCGTCTACTATAGAAGGGCTACTACTAGGTAGGAGGGTTAAGCCCTCGATAGCGCTACGTATATCGTAGGGCCTAGGATCGCTATAAACTCTATAAATAACGAGGCTCCGATTAAGCTATAGAGATCCTTCCCTAACTAACTACCCCGATCCCTAACTATACCTATTAACTACCCCCTAACTAACTACTATACCTACCGACTAACATCCTAACCGACTAGTCTAACTACTATCGCGAAGGCCCTCGTCTAATCCCGACTACTATCTCGATATACTATCGGTCTCCTACTTAGGAAGATTCTAGGAGAGGAGCGTAGCTAGGATAGTAGAGAAGGACCGGGTCCGGACGGCTTAGTTATTAGTTAGTAACGCTAAGCTATACTACCTAATAAGTTAGCTATAGGGGAAAGGACTAGGGTAGGTCGGAGAGCTCGAGCTAAGTAGGATTCGGCTAAGGTAAAGGATAGCGGATTCTTATCCTATTACCCCTCTCTATAGTCGAGGGCGCGATAGCTATAGAGGTCTAACGCTAGGGACGTAGCCGGCTACCTTACGCGGAGTCGTCGATCGTTACTAGTATAGTATCTTTAGCTTAAGGCCTACTAGCTTAGCGCTACTAGTAGTACCTTATATATTAGATCGGTCTACCTCGCGCCTATTCTAGGCACTCCTTATAGGGTTCGACTAAGATAAAGGATAGTAGGTTCTTACCTCGTCGTTCCTCTCTATAGTAGAGGATACGATAGCTATAGAGGTCTAACGCTAGGGACGTAGTTAGCGGCCTTACGTAGAGTCGTTAATCGTCGCTACTATAGTATCTTTAGCTTTAGGCCTACTAGCTAGGCGTCGCTAGTAGTATCCCTAGCTCTACTACTAAGATTAGTATAGGTAATTTCTCGATATCGGATCGGTCTATCTCGCGCCTACCCTAGATACTCCTTATAGGATTCGACTAAGGTAAAGGATAGTAGGTTCTTACCTCGCTATCCCTCTCTATAGTAGAGGACGTAACGGCTATAGAGGTCTAACGCTAGGGACGTAGTTAGTAGCCTTATACAAAGTCGTCGATCGTCGCTACTATAGTATCTTTAGCTTTAGGCCTACTAGCTAGGCGCCGCTAGTAGTATCCCTAGCTCTACTACTAAGATCGGTATAGATAATTTCTCGATATCGGATCGGTCTATCTCGCGCCTATCCTAGGCACTCCTTATAGGGTTCGACTATAGTAAAGAATAGTAGGTTCTTACCTCGTCGCCTCTCTCTATAGTAGAGGGCGTAATAGCTACGAAGGTCTAATACTAGGGACGTAGTCGGTAGCCTTACGCGAAGTCGTCGATCGTTACTAGTATAGTATCTTTAGCTTTAGGCCTACTAGCTCGGCGCCGCTAGTAGTACCTACTATATCGTATTAGTCTACCTCGCGCCTATCCTAGATACTCCTTATAGGGTTCGACTAAGGTAAAGGAAGGCTAGTACTTACCTCCCTATCCCTCTCTATAGTTAGAGGCTTAGTAGCTATAGATATCTTATACCGAAGGCGTAGTCGATATCCCGGCATAGAGCTACTAGGAGAGAACTAGGACTAGGATAGCTTAGTTATCGGTTAGTATCGCTAAGCAATACCGATAGATAAGTTAGCTATAGGGAGAGGGAGGACTAGGATAGGTCGAAGAGCTCGAGCTATCTATCTATAAGACATTATAGATAATAGTTCTAAGAAAGTAAACGGAGCCTATTACTAGAAGAACTATAATAGCTAAGTATAGTTAAATCGGTCTATTATAATAACGTCGATAGTAATAGTTACTATAGATATTAGAACGAACCCTACTATATAATAAGGATTAGGGTTCGATCCTAACCCTAGCCCTAACCCTAGTATCTCTATCTATTATCTTACCGTCGCGAGCGCCTTCTACGAGCCTCGACCGCTATCGGATCGTCGCTAGCGCCTTCGACTAGATCCTTTACTTATCCCCTTACTACGCGACCTTTACGATATATCGCTACCCTAGCCTAGTAGTTCCCCCCTTCGACTAGATCCTTTACTTATTCCCTAACTATACGACCTTTACGTTATACTACCGCCGCTACCCTAGAGCGCCTATCCCTAGATCCTTCGCTTATTCCCTAACCGCCCGGCCTTCCTATTATACTATCGCTACTACCTCGTAGCGCCTACTCCTAGATCCTTTACTTATCCCCTTACCGCGCGACCTTTACGTTATATAGCCGCTACTACCTCGTAGCTTCCCTTACTTGTCGGATACTCGAGCTAACTATAAGTACTCTTTAGGAACCTTAACCTCGATTATTAATCCTCTCTCCTTTCTACTACTACTAACTAACCTTAAGCGTAGTTAGTTACGATTAGCCCTCTAAGATAACTCTTCCGATTATTCTTCTAGCCTCTATACTATTACATCCTCTTTAGAGCCTTTAGCGCTCCCTACCTAGTACCTCTTCTAGATCCTAGTTATAATCGGTAAGTATACTTCCGTCTAGACCTCCTATAGAGTATTTCCGGTCTACTAATCCTCTCCTTAGGAGCCCTTACTATAGCGGCACTATCTAGTTTACCTATCGCGTAGACCGTTAACTATATAATACTTTAGGAATACTATTACTATAAGACGAAGCCGACTACCGAACCCTATACTACTCCTAGCTCTACCTTGCGCTTTGTAGACGAATACTAGGATACTACGCGCTCTATAGAAGTATACTAGAACGGAGTAGAGTCCTACTAGCGTATAGTAAGGCTCGTAGATATTTAGCCTAGCGAGAGTATACTCGACGTCGCGTATAGACTTAGTCTCGCTAGCTTACTTATCTACGAAGTCCTTAGTAGAAAGAACCCTCCTATATTCTTTACTAATGCGAGCGGCGCGCTACTCGCTATAGTAGACTACGAGCTTTACTACTACTTCCTAGAACTACGTAGCTATTACTACTAGTAAGGCGATATTCGGAAGGTAAATGCCCCTACTACGATTAAGGCTTTTACTAACTACGAGAATAGGTTCGACGTCGTCCTAGTATACCTCTTCCTTAACTACTTCGAGCCCGATAGTTACCCTTAGATAATTGCTTATCTTCGGATACTACTCGCGCTAGGAGGTTATATAGTCGTCTAGTTCGACGCTCCGTTACCTAGTTAGGATCGCTAGAGCAAGCCTTACGACATAATAGCTACTAGCTAGCGTATAGTCGGTCGCGATACCGATTAGGCCGATTTGGGAAAATAGACGATAGGTACGACGCTACCTTAGGTCGACTAGACGACTCTCGTAACTAGAGATAACTATATCTATCTCTAGAACGATTTGCGCCGAATTATTATAGAGGATAGTAGTATACCTAGCGATTTCGTAACCGCCTACGATCTATCGAACCCTATAGTTAACGGGAATTAGATAATAATATAGTATACCCTTACGCCTACTAGTCTAGGAGGCTTACTAACTACGAGCGACCTTAACGTAGCGTAGCGCTTCGTACTCTATAGCGCCCTCGAGTATCCCCGACTTAGAGTTAGACGTCCTACTAGGTATAAGGCCGTAGTCTTTATATATAGTATATATATAGTCTATACTTAAAGAGGGAAAACGGCGAGGTTATAGCTTTAGGGATAGTTAAGGGGGAGGGCTAGCTATTATAGAGTTTAGGTTTAATTTCTTAATCCTATAGCTTAGAATACGTACTTCGTAAAAGTATTCTTTTAATAGAAATATACCCCTCTCTCCTCTACTTAAATTACGAGAAGCCTTAGTACTTCCTTATGCCTCTAGGATCTAGTTCTACTATAGAGAGGCTAGTCTTCTTAGATCTACCTATTTTTAGCCGTTTTAAGGATATTAATCTTAGGTAGATACTTCCTCGGAGTTTAGGGTTAGGGTTAGGAGACTAGCTCTATATATACGACCTCTTATAAGAGATACCGTCTACCTTCCTAAAGTAGAAACCCGTCTAGAACTACTACGCCCTCTCGTCTCCCCTCGTAGAGACTATAATATCTACTACGGAAGTCGTAGAGGCGCGCTACGGACCTACGAGAAAGCGAGAGGATAGTTTTATAGTACTTATCTATA
This sequence comes from Pseudocercospora musae, assembly GCA_001578225.1. Classification (NCBI taxonomy): domain Eukaryota; kingdom Fungi; phylum Ascomycota; class Dothideomycetes; order Mycosphaerellales; family Mycosphaerellaceae; genus Pseudocercospora; species Pseudocercospora musae. The sequence continues at coordinate 11,489 of LFZO01000835.1, forward strand.
GAGACTATAATCTAATATAGTCCGATATCCGCTATAGAAGTCGAAGAGGCGTCCTACGGACCTACGAGAAGCGATAGGATAGCTTTAGAGTACTTACTCGTAGAGACTATTATCTTATATAGTCCGATCTCTACTACGAGAATCGTTTTAATACTCTATAGACCTACGAGAAAGCTCTTCTCGTCTACGATGGAAGGGCTACCGCTAGGTAGGAGATATAAGCTATTAATAGCGCTATATACGTTATAGAGCCTAGGATCGCTATAGTAAACTCTACGAATAACGAGGCTCTAACTAAGCTACGAAGATCCTTTCCTAACCGACCGCTATCTTGGCGTACCGTCTACCCCCCGCTTAGCGAGATTATAGGGGAGGGGCGCGGCTAGGATAGCTTAGTTATTAGTTAGTATCGCTAAGCTATACTAACTAATAAGTTAGCTATAGGAGGAAGGACTAGGATAGGTCGAACGGCTCGAGCTATCTATCTATAAGATATTAAGGATTATAGTCCTATAGGAGTAGAACGAAGGCAATTACCGGAAGGATAATACCTAAGTATAGTTAAATTATAATAACGTCGATAGTAACCCTAACCCTATTATAGTAACGGATATTAGTACGAACCCTACTATATAATTAGGGTTAGGGTTCGACCCTTATCCTTATCCTTACCCTTAGATCTCCCTCTATTATCTTATCGTCGCTAGCGCCTTCTACGAGCCTCGACTACTCTCGGATTATTCCTAGCGCCTTTAACGAGATCCTTTAAGCCTTATCCCTCGAATAGCTTACTACTCGCCTTTCGCGATTAGATCGTTACTAGCGCCTCCTCCTAGATCCTTTACTTATCCCCTTACTACGCGACCTTTACGATATACCGCTGTCCTAGCCTAGTAGTTCCCCCCTTCGACTAGATCCTTTACTTATTCCCCGACCGCGCGATCTTTACGTTATACTACTACCGCTATCCTAGAGCGCCTATCCCTAGATCCTTCGCTTATTCCCTAACTACCCGGCCTTTATATTATACTATCGCCGCTACCTCGTAGCGCCTACTCCTAGATCCTTTACTTATCCCCTTACTACGCGACCTTTACGTTAGCCTATCGCCGCTATCCTAAAGTACCTATCCCTAGATCCTTCGCTTATTCCCTAACTACCTAGCCTTTACGTTATACCGCTACCGCTACCTCGTAGCGCCTACTCCTAGATCCTTTACTTATCCCCTTATTACGCGACCTTTACGTTATATAGCCGCTACTACCTCGTAGCTTCCCTTACTTATTAGGCGCTCGAGCTAACTATAAGTATTCTTAAGGAACCCTATCCTCGATTATAAACCCTCTCTCCTTTCTACTACTACTAACTAATCTCGAGTATAGTCCGTTACTATTCGCCCTCTCCGAGACCTCTTCCTACTATTCTTCGAGCGATAATATCCTCTTAAGAATCTTCCGTACTCTAAGACTTCGGTTACGATCTATAAGTATACTTCTATCTAGAGTATTCCTAATCTACTAACTCTCTCGTAAGGAGCCCTTATAATAGCGTTACGGATCTATTCGCCTAAACTATAGACCTATTTACCTATAGCGCGGACCGTTAACTATATACTAATCGTTAACGATATAATCCTTTAGGCCGGTATCTACGATAGTATATAGCTAGCGCGAAACGGCTACTACGATATCTAGAATACTATACGGACCTATATAGAGGAAGTATAGCCTAGAGCGGAGTCCTACTAGCGCATAGTAAGGCTCGTAGACATTTAGCCTAGCGAGAGTATACTCGACGTTACGTATAGACCTAGTCTCGCTAGCTTACTCGCCTACGAAGTCCTTAGTAGAAAGAACCCTTCTATATTCTTTACTAATAAGAGCGGCGCGCTACTTACGTAGATAGATACCGAGCTTTACCGCCGCTTCCTAGAACTATATAGGGATTACTACTAGGAAGGCGATATTCGCGAGGCCGGTATTCCTACTAAGGTTAAGGCTTTCGCTACCTACGAGGAGGGATTCGACGTTGTACTCGTCTACTTCGCCCTTAACTACTTTAAGCCTAATAGTCGCCCTCTCGTTATTACTTATCTCTAGATACTACTTGCGCTAGGGGATTGTCTTATAGTTTATTTCGACGCTCCTTCGCCTAGTTAGTATATCTAGGATATGCCTTATAATGCGATCGTTACTAGCTAGTACTTAGTTAGTCCTAATAGCGGATAGGGCAAGTTAGAAGAATAGACGATAGCTACGACGTAAAGGGAGGACGAAAGGGTAATTATACTAGCCGAAGGGGAGCGTATTCGTCTCTAGAACGATTTACGCTAAATTATTACGGATAGTAGTAGTATACTAGGCTAGTTCCTTAGTACCTTCGACTTATTATCCTAAGATTATACGAATAATCCTATTAACGAAACGGCTACTTACTCTAGTTATACTACCTCCGAGATTCATATAGTACGTAAGCTTTAGAGGGATAACGCGGATACTACGATCTAGTAAGAGGCTACTCCTACTAGTCTCGGAGGCTTACCGACTATCTACGCTATTAATCTTATATAGTAGAGTCTCGTAGATAACGTTTTAGACGATACCGACTAGAGACGTTATCTAACTACGGCCTTTATACTCGGTTACTATATAGTCTATACTTAAGAGTTCGAAGCGGTAAGGGTTTTAGATTAGGTTAGAGAGTTTAGTTTAGGATAGAGGGTTTAATTCCTTAACTCTATAGCTTAGAGTACGTACTTCTCTAAAGCGCTATATAATTACGAGAAGCCTTAGTCCCTCCTCTAGCCGCGCGTACGTACTTCTCCCGTATTTTATTACGAGAACCCTTAGTCCCTCCTTATACTAAGAGGCTACCTATCCTCTATTATAAGAGGAATAGAGAGCGAGGAGAGTAGAAGGTATACGAAAGAGACGAGACTATCGATTTAGCGCGATTACTACTACTTCGATATATACGAAGACGATTAAGTATATACGTAGGAAACGATATATCGAACGTTATTTCCGCTACTTAATAGACGTCCGCTAGTCTAGAGTAAAGTTAAATCTAGCTAATCGGATAAGGCTACGAGCCTTAGCGCTAAGAGGCCGGTAATATAGTATATAGATACTATACCTAAAATTTCTCGACGGATCCTATATCGTATCGAAATACGCTATAGGATAGATATTGTTTTATAGGGGTTCGTATAGTAAACGTACGAGTTATAGGAAGCTTAGGGTTAGCGGATAGGATCTAAAAGGAGGCCGTATACCTACGATCTAGCGTATACTACTACGAGCACCGACTAATATACCCGTTCTATAATTAGCGCTATCGCTATAGGTAGAAGGTATCCGCTCCTTCCTATACGCCTTCCTCTTCCTATCTAGCTCGACCTATCGGTAGATCTAGTAAGACTATCGCTAGACCGACGCCGAGATCCTTACCGTAATCCCGGCTCTCGATAGATTCCTTACTCGGATTTAGGAAGAAGCCCGGTAGCGGTATAGGAAGGAGTATATCTATATTTATCTACGTAATATTAGCTTCGCTATAGGGAAGTAGAAGGGGAATTTTAATAGTAGTATAGACGATACTTTTAAAGGCTTTATCTAGGCAAAAATAAAGAGACTAGATAGTAGTATACCTACCGTAAGGATCGTACTCTCTACTATAGCTACTATATACCCTATCGGAAGGTAGGAGTAGTATAACTAGGACGTATAGTATACTTAGGCTATCGCGGTCGTATAGCTCCTACGTAAGCAAGGATACTACCTCCTTATCTACGACTACGTAGCTAAAGAAGGTACTATTAGACCTAAGCCCGCTAATACATTCCCGCTCTATATATAATAGACTTTCCTCTAGGCCCTTAAGGAGAAGCGCAAGGTCTACGCTATCTACTTCGGAAACGTACCTAGTAATAGCTAGCCTACGTACTATATTTAGCGTATATCCGGCCCGTTCTACTCTAGTCGATGCCTCTCCGATACGCTATTCTAGATATATCGAATAGCTTATACTAAAGATATACTATAGGAGGACCTTAACGACGATCGATAGTTTAGCTTCTAGGAGATTCGAGGTATTAATAGATATCTAGAAAAGACGAGAAGATAAGACGGACTATAATAGAGTAAGGGTTAGGGTTAGGGAGTTTATTATAATTAGAATACCTAAAGCGCCTCGAGGGGTAGAGAGGCTAATAGAAAGATATTTAGAATTATAGGTCTATACGAAGATCGCCTATACGAGGTAGAATATTTCCTAGTACGAGTAATTAGTTATTACCTAGTAACGCTTAGTATTACTATCGGATAAGTTATTATAACGTCGCCCTATAGAGTCCGTTCTATAGCTAGTATCCGAGCTATATCGCGGAAACCCTATCCTAGACGTAGGATTAAGATACTATTCTACTAAAGCTAGTATATAGACTTAAACTATATCTATCGGGTTATCTTTCGGGATAGCTCGATATAGAATCGGCGCCCGATTTATAATCGAAGATAGCGACGGCAAGGATACTAGATTATCTACTACGCCTCGGGATAGTTAAGGAAGGAGCTACGCTATAAGGTATTAGTCCCTCGATAGTCTCGCCTATAGGATCTAGCGCCCCTACTCGTAGACTTAACGGATTATAGTAAGGACCGCGTAATCGAATATCTCTACTAACTAGGTAGGGATCGGCTAGATAAAAGAAGAAGAGGTCCTCGACTTCGTATAGTAGAAAGGTATAGAGGTCTTCTACGAGGCCTATATAATATCCCTTAACGACGACCTCGACCGAGCGTTAAAAGATAGACTAGACACGCCGCGACTAGTAAATAACGTTAGGATTATCGATAGATCCGAGATAGTCTAGAAGGAGCTAAATATAGTAAAGAATAGTATTAAGAAGGAGAAAGAGTATCTTGCCTATACTCCCTTATAAACGAAATTTAAATACGATTTTATTTATCCTATCGAATAGCGACTTGGAAGGGGAAAATAGGGCGTAGGGTTCGGTAGAGGTAAAGGATAGTAGGTTCTTACCTCCCTATCCCTCTCTATAGTCGAGGGCGTAGCGACTATAGAGGTCTAACGCTAGGGACGTAGTCGGCTACGTTATTCGAAGCTATCGATTATTTTAGGTTAGTATCTTCTAGTTTAGGCCTACTAGCTCGGCGCTACTAGCCGTACCTCTAGCTCTACCGCCGAGATCGGTATAGGTAATTTCTCGATATCGGATCGGTCTATTTCGCGTTCGCCCTTAGTACTCCTAATAGGATACGACTAAGATAAAGGATAGTAGGTTCTTACCTCGCCGGCCCTCTTTCCGGTTAGGGACGCGATAGCTACGAAGGTCTAACGCCGGGGGCGTAGTCGGCTATCTTAATAGGTAATTTCTCTATATTAGATTAGTCTATCTCACGCCTACCCTTAGTACTCCTTATAGGGTACGACCGAGGTAAAGGATAGCGGATTCTTACCTCGCTAGCCCTCTTCCTAATCGAGGGCGCGATAGCTATAGAGGTCTAACGCTAGGGGCGTCGTTAGTAGCTATATATCTAAGGATAGAGTATCCCTCTAATTAGGATTACGAGTACTTCCTACTCGCCTATACGAAGTAGAATATTTCCTAGCGCAAGTAATTAGTTATTATCTAGGGTTACTTAGTATTACTATTAGATAAGTTATTATTATATAAACCCGAACCCGATCTAAGACGCTAGATTAAGATACTATTTAACTAAAGTAAGGATATAGATATAAACTATATCTATAGAGTTATCGTTTAGGATAGCTCTACGAAGAATCGATATCTAATTTATAATCGAAGATAGCGATAGCGAGGATACCGGATTATCTACCGCGCCTTAAGATAGTCCTAAGGATAGGTTCTCGCAAGGAAGGAGCCGCGCTATAAGATATCGGTCCTACGATAGTCTCGACTATAGGGTCTAGTACCTCCTATTAGGGACCTCGTAGGTTACCCTAAGTACCGTATATTACGGACCTTATCCTCTATAGATCTTATATTTATCGAGCTCCCTAGCGACAAGGTCGGGATTAGCTAGATAAAAGGAGAAGAGGTCCTCGACTTCGTAAAGTAGAAAGGTAGTAAACCTAGACCGAGCGTTAAAGAATAGACTAGATACGCTCTAACTAGGAAACGAAGTCTAGCTTCTATAAAGCCTATAAAGCGCGCTAAAACGATAACCTCGAATAGGGGCTAAAAGATAGACTAGGCTAGCTACGACCGGCTATTATAGTTAAGATTATTAATAGATACGAGATAGTCTAGAAGGAGCTTAATATAGCGAAGAATAGTATCGAAAAGGAGAAAGAGAATCTCGAGAATACGCTACCTATCCTTCCTTCGGAGTCTTAATAAACGAAA
>LFZO01000836.1:0-17830 GCA_001578225.1 Pseudocercospora musae
GGGAGGAGGAAAGCTAATAGGATATTTAGACTCTAATTATGCAATGGATAAAGCTAATAGAGTCTCGATCCTTAGAAGCATCTTCTTTCTCTATAGATTACTAGTTTCTTAGATAAGCAAGAAGTAGAAGTTAGTTGCTATATTAACTATAGAAGCTAAGTACATAGCAATAAATGCATATACAAAGCAATCTTAATTCCTTATAGTACTCCTAAGGGAGATGGACTATATATAGTTAGTAGGAGAATACTTATTCTAACTATTAATTAAAGGAAATTCTAATATAGTGAATAAAGTTAGACCTATTTAGATCATGGGTAATAACTAGGTAGCTTTAACTCTTGTTAAAGATGCTCATACCCATAAGAGATTAAAACATATTAATATTAGTTTCAACAAGGTTAGAAATCTCTAGTAGTAAAGAAAGGTTATAGTAGAATACACTCTAACAAAAGAGATAGTAGCTAATAGCCTAACTAAGCTAAAGACAGGGCCATAGTTCTAGGAATTCATTAGATAATTATAGTTAGTATAAAGGGACAAAAATGCTTGCTCGGGGTTTGTTCATAAATCCCGAGTAAGCTAATACTAGATCTAGGAATCGAACCTAGTAGATTAGATACACTATACTAATCTAGAAGCTATTGCATCTAATTGGCTAATTGAAGTTCTTATTGGATTGTATTAGTTGGAATTAGGGTTTGTAGACTAACTGATCTAAGTAGGAGTATTAGAATATATAGTCTAGTTAGTTGCCTAGTAGGGGATACTAAGCAGACTAGATTATAGGACGATAATCATGTGACTAATCCAAGCTAATACCTTTTAGGTTAAGTTCTAACCTGTAGACAATAACAACACACTTGCTATTCCTACTTTAGCCCCTACTATTCCTTATAGCTTCTATTGTAGCTTATAATCCATTTATACCTATCGGCCCTCCTTAGCGCGATACTCTACTCTATGTCGTGAATTTCCTTCCTAATTTTGACCCCTAACTAGTATATAGTATCTAGCATAAGCCTATTACGATCTACCGTTATAAAGACTAGTTAGATAGGCTTATTAGGAGTATCTAGGTATAGGTCTACGTAGACCTAGGTCTTATACCTAGTAAGATAAGTCTTAGTCTATTCAATCTAGCGATCCTAGTTATTAGGTCTATGGAGGATAATGAGCTTTCCGCTAAGGCGAGGAGTTACTACTATATAGGCTATTACTAATACTATAGGCCTATAGAGACTAGCTATTTTAATACTATCGATTCGATAGCTTTCTTAGTTGTCTCGTTTTTTCTTACTAAGGAAGTCTCTAATACTACGGAAAATCCGGGCTTATAACTATTACGCTTAGCGTAGTGGATTACTTATGTAATACTATATTATCGAGCGCTTAAACTATTAGATTGGATTGTCCTATGTCTCTATCTAATACTATTAAGATATAGCTAAGAAAATTCTGCAGTCACGTGACTGGGCAGACCTCGGCTAAGAAGTCATGTGACTGGGCAGACTTCGGTCATGTGCAACAGAAATGCACGAGATGGTCCATACGAATCTATACATAGGACCGTGCAGCCCGACTTAATGCAGCTCATTGGCGGGGCATCATCAGTAGGTTTGCCTGCCTCAAGAGTCCTTCACCTATCCAACAACTCCGGCACTTATTGCCCAATCTTACCATCAAACCCATGAGCAAAGGAGTAATCTTCACGAATCACGATCTATCACTGACTGTTGCGGAGCCTCAGGTGTGCTCTGAATGACGAACTTGGCGCCATTGATGATTGCTAGGAGATCTCACGGTCGAAGGGAATGACGGCCGCGGCCCACAGTCGCAGCTGATGAACGTCGATGAGCGTAGCAAAAACATCAGGCTCAGCAATTCGTACACATCTGGTCACCACTAACTACCAAGCACTCTCGCGTTGCCTTGGCGGAATCCGCATTTCCGAGCCGGGATGCAGAGTGGTTGTCAATACGATTCCCCTGCGCTGCGAAGTTACTCCTGAGTCCTGGCGATGGCCGACTACCTTAAAGATGTGGCTATTATTGGCGCTGGTCTGGGTGTATGTATACCTCGCACTGCACCGTGCCCGAGTCTCTATTACTTTTGGGCTCGAGAGATATCTTCTGAATCTTCTGACAACCCATCACAGGGCTGCGCACTCGCTCTAGCATTATCACAGCAAGACATCCCCATCAAAGTATATGAGTCCAGGTCGGAGAACTCCGAAGTCATACCATCAGGAGTCATTCTGACACCCAACGGCCTCCGCGTCCTTGATCGGTTAGGTGTCTTTGCTCGGATTAAGGATCGGTGCTACATATCTACGAAACGAATTTTCAAAAATGATCGGGACGAGACGATCAAAGAAGTTCCTCATGGCGGTCCTGAGGTCAATGGATACTGGAATCATCGCATCTGGAGGAGCCTTCTGCTGGATGAGATGAAAATGATGCTGAGGGAGAGAAACGTCAGCATCCATTACGATTCGAAATTCACAGGTCTGGTATCCGACAGTGATATTGGTGTTGACTTTACGATCAACGACAGTCCTGAGCATGCTTCTCTTCTCATTGGATCCGATGGTCTTCACAGTACGATACGCGATTATCTTGCGCCTGGTGTCAAGCCGGAGTACACTGGCCTGACAGGAATCATCGCTCACATACCATGGGATTCAGTTACCTGGCCTTATGAGAACTACGAGAGAAACGCCACAATTCAAGGGAAGCCCGGTGCTATCTTCTGGATCGCGGAGGATCCTGAGGGCAAAGACATCATGATCGGGCACCAATTCCAGTTTACAGAACAGTCCAGAGATGAGCTCACAAAACTTCAGCAAGATAAGGACAAGCTTGTGGAAATATATAGGCGAGGCTACGACGAGCACGGGCCCACGGCAAGAAGCATAATCGACAGCGTTGCGGCACATAAAGAGCTCATGCACCTTTGGCCCTTCGCGAAGATGCCAAAGCTTCCGAGATGGTTTAGCGAGACCGGGCGGGTAATTCTTCTTGGTGACGGTGCTCATGCACTTCCGCCTTCCTCAGGACAAGGCGTCAATCAAGCGCTGGAGGATGTCTACTCGTTGACGCTGCTTTTGGTTTCTTCTGCGTCAGTGAACTTGTCCAGTGGCGAGGCCATACATGATCAAGTCCATTCGCGACCGACGTCTCTCGAGGCGCTTGACTTCTGGCAACGAATGCGGCAAGATCGGATCGATGCAATATTTGAGTGGACGACCAACACCAACAACGTTTCACGGCTGCCAGAAGCAGAGCGGAAGAGACTCTATGCCGAAGGAAAGATCAGAGAAGGCCAAGGGGACGACACACGATGGTTGTTCATGTTGGACATCGACAAAGAAGTCAAGAACTGGCTCCAAAGTCAGCGGTCAGCGCCACTCACATGATCAAACAAGCCACTCGTTCGCTAAGCGTCTCGACTTGCCACATCAGTAAGTGGGTCATGAAATCGACTTTGAGGCTAATTCATGGTAGTAAACGGCCGTTCAATCAGTATCTGTTCTAGCGAGGGTATCTTGATGCTTCCGATGCGCCTGGTTGCAGTCCCGTCCAAACGCCGACCCAATCACGCAGCTCTATGGGAAACCGGTATTCCATGAAGCCGATGGCTGTCCGAGCGGTCGCTTCACGTTCGTGTTAAATTCGCCCTTGTAGTTGCCTACGCTCCGTCAGCAACGTCTTGGGCTTAAGGATACTGCAACATGACTTACCCGGTGGGCTGTAGTTGCAGACTGTCATATATGGCAGCACATTAGAGCCAGTATTGGTGATAGTACGATTGCACTGAACAGTTGAGCAGCCGATCTTGACCGAATTTCCCCAGACGATTTGTGAGAAATGGCCCCACTCATGGAAGTTAGTCATATCGGGATCGGCCTGCCCGTACATGTTGCCGAACGAGTTGATCTCGTTGCCATACCACAGATCATTGATGATCATGGTGATGTTGTCGCCTTTGACGCCCGCAGCAATATTTTGGCCGTATCCGCTGGTAGCTTGGAATGCAGCAGTGTCACTGCCGATTGTTCTGAGAGAAAAGGTCAGGAGCTGGACGAAAGCGAACGATAGATAGGACGGAGAGAATACTCACACATCGTGGGCGAAGACACATGTCTCGGCAAGCTTCTTGGCCCAACTTGCAAGGTTGGCATCCCAGCTCACGCTGGCAGCTGAGTGGTTTGCTCGATGCAGGTTGTGCTGGAGAATTGCTCTTTGCTTGTATGACAGGTCCCGTTTGAGAAGCTCGGCGGGTGACTCTTGGTATACTGGTGTGCCGCTGACAGCCTCTCCATCCAGGACAGGAAGTGCGCTGACAGAACCAGCAAGGGCAGCGATGGCGAAGATGAAGTGCATCTTGAGATACGACACAAATAGGTGAGTTCTCTTGGTGGTCTGGGTGAGTGATATGTTTCTGCTTGGATAATCTTAAGGTTGGCAGGTCAGTAAGGATGAGAGCTCTGTGACGGACTAAAATCTGCCGAGCAGCCAGGGTGGATGCAGCACGTCCTGATATACCGTTCACGCAGACTCTGGCCGTACGCACCTTCAGATCGAGATATCTGCCGTCGTCGCAAGTATGATACAGTGGCGATGCTGGACTCACTCAGGTGGGCGGCTCTAGGACAATAAATACTGGTCACAATGGATGAAGAGCGGTCACCAAAACACCGAACCGGTGCCATTGTCGGTCGTTCGACGATCCCACAGAAGGCGCACATGCTACTGCGATGATGTCTAGAAGGGACCACGTCGACAGAAGCAGGCGGGCCCGTGATTCACAAAGCGCTACGGCCAAGCGTTCCTGCCGAAGTAAGTGATAGCGCACATGAATGCCTGCATTCGGCTAGCACTCATGTGCCATAAGGCTCATCCACGGCTGGCTTTGCTGTCCGGCCGGTGGACGTTGCTTCTGCAGCAAGACAACTAACGATTTTGAGATTTACTTCCGAATGGTCAACATCTGAAACCTGCCAGCCTGATCTTCGGCTTTGCGGCAGAGCCCAGTCACCTTGGCCGGACAAATTTTGACCGGGTAAATGCTCCACGCTTTTCACACGCCGGCCAACTGTCCTTGTCTTATGATGACATTTCAGCGCCAGCATGGCGCCGTACACAATGCTCACTTCTTACGCATCTGTACCATTCATCCTAGCGAGAAGGAAGCAATACCTCGCTGTGCCGTGCGTGCAGACGACTGACGTCTAATCGGCCGCCTGTTCTTTGTAATGCTTCGCCCAAGCTGCCGGATCTGCAATCCAAATGATCGGTAAAGACCGAGGAAGCGTACCAAACAAGACACGCAACGCTGCTGTCTCAGCCGGAACCGTTCAATGCCCCGGACCAGAAGTGCGCCATCTCGACACATTTGCTTTTCCATTTTGCGGAGGTGGAAAGGACATTTGGTGGTCTGGCCGAGGTTGGTCGCTTTTTTTTTCAATTCGTGGCTGAAACGCTGGTTGCATGCATCCAAAGTGAATTCAGAAGTTGTGGGGAGATGCCAAAGAATGCTAGGGCTTGAGAAGCCACTGACACCATCTGTCTGGAACTCGTTGAACGAACAAAGGACACATGTGCGGACTGTCAAGAAATGTGATGTGCGATGTTAGACCAAAAATCATGAAAATGCCATGCGAGCCAGCGACAGCCAATGTTGCACATGCGCGACAGGTCAATGACAATACACTACACAAACGAGGCGGCCAGTTCTCTCTGCTGCCGCTAGTAGATCTCCGCACAGCGTGACTGTGATCAACGAACGGACGAGTCGACCCGTCGCCGCGTGTAGATCTCAGGATCGTGTCGAGATGCCGTATGGCTGCTCGTATAGCTCCCACTTCATGGCGCTTTGCAAGCACTCTGTGAACTTTTCATGGTCTGATTCATGCAAGACTTGACCTCGGATCTGATGACAATTGTCGAAGGGAGGCGTCGAGCTGCATGTCCCCTAACCGAGACCTGTGTCTCAAGAGGCCCGAAGTGCCTTGCATAGACAATCGGCCTGCGCCGCTCCGATGCGTAAGTCAGCATAGTCGTCGTCGGCTTCTTTACACCGTGTCTTTACTGGACTGCCTCGCAACGAGAAATTCCGAGCTCTCTTTGAAGAGAGCATGCATGCCCATGAGACACGTGTAAGCAGGCCAGTTCTCTGCTCTGCGTAACCCTTTTTGGAAAAGGCATAGACGCTGGCGATCATCATTCGTCTGCAACGCAGAACCATGTTGCGTTGATGTGGTCACCAGGAAATGTGACGAGGCACGCATCATGCACTCATGCGCCGGGCTGCAGCAGCGATGCCACAGGATATTCCGCATACAGCCCGACCGGACTTTTTTTCAATGTGTAATCAGCACAAGCTCTCCCAGGAACAATATCCGCACTGCCAATGATGTCTAGTCGCCGAGAAAGACATCCTGGAATTTTGAAGCAGAAGCTGCAGGAACGCGCGACCGTTTCGGGCAGGTTGCCATCTACCGACGTCTGATCGTGTGAGGTCGGCGCTGCCAGCACAGAACTGGCACCAGGGTGTCTCGTGGAAGCTTGAGCCTATCTGAAAAGCTTCGACTAGAACTATACAGTCAAGTGCCGTTGAGGGGATCTCGTCGGCTGCTGTGAAGAGGAGCTTCGAGCCCCGAGGAAAGCATGGCAGAACGCATCTTCCTTGATGACCAAGTGCCCAACGAACTTCGATGAAGAGACTGATGACACTGCAGGGAAATCGAGCGGAAGTCGTTCACAAGGGTTCATTTTTCATCACTGTTACTATAGCTGTCATCAACGTTCGTCCTGATGCATGGATGAGCTTGCGCATCACGCTGTTGCGCGAGGGCTCAATGACACCTCCGTCACACTCGAAACGACGAACCATGATCAGCAAATACCATCACGTGGAAAGAAACCAAGTTTGTTCCAGAACACGACCACGCGAGAGTCCTTGCTCGCCAAGTCTTCCATGGATGTTCTACGTCCCACGTGTATTGGTGCCGGAGCCGAGAACACCCATTGAAATCAGACAGCACGTTTACCATCAAATGCGATCGAGTGAGACACTTGATACGTGCACTTCGGTCCAAATTCCGGTCCAACTCCTGGACAGTGAGGCTGCGCGACGACCATGTCATCGAAGGTGGCCGAGTGCAGCCTTACACGACTCTGTTTGGCATGCGGCAAGGTAGATCTCGTCATTATAGTCCGCACGCCCAGAAACCCCCGATCTTGTTCTTAGAATCGCTGATGCAGGGGTTATATTCTAGTCGTTGGAACGTGAGATTGAGCCTCGCTACATGGGAAACTCCGATACCAGATCCTGCGCTGAAGTGTGCAATTTTCATCCTCAAATTTGAATATCTCATCCTTTTCTTTCCATATCGACAACGATAACGATTTGGGAGTTCGTGGCAGAACCAATAGACCTGTAAGAGTGTCCTGCATGTCTATGCTGTGTATAACAACATCATCACGGTATCAAATTTTGCATCCTTGGGCCGTGCTAGCGAAGATGTTGGGAGAGTGTCATGCAAATATGTTGCTCCATCTTCAAGCATTGATCAGGCTGTTCCGCTGTGCAAGAAACGCCACGCAAGCAGCGAGCCTTCATGGCAGTGACGACTGCCAAGTCCGTGTCACGTCGGAGATTTTGACAATGGTCCAGGACTGGGGGTCACTAAGGGAGTGACGTTGATGACAGCTCCAGCAGAACCGGCATAGCTTTAGCCTCTGGAGGAACCAAGATGTGAATAGTTTCAACCAGACCTACAATGATGACTTGCATAGCGTTGTCGTTCCCATTCAGCCACCAGACGCCATTGCGCATGTGACCTAATGACACATATCCTGCAGCATTGTAAGCTTCTTCTTGATGAAGAGATCACGCTATCGAGTCTTGTTGTTCACCAAGAAGTAGCTAGGTCCGCAAGGCTGTTCCAAACTTAGAGCAGAGAGTGCTGTAGCTTCCTAGGCATCTGCAAGCCGACCTGTGATCACCGGTGCGTAATGGTAGCGTTGGCTGTAGCAGTATCGTAGCTTGCTGGCATATCGGGAGGAAGCCTGCTATCCTTTTTTTGCTTGCACTGGGAAGACGTGATCGGTCTTTCAATGAGCCCTCTCGGTCTCTCGGGTCTCGTGTAGCCCAACTTTTGGCCTTGTGTCCTCAGATCTCGCGCTGCAATGTCCTATCCACCATTCACACAGCGTTCGAGAGCTGGCCTTTCCGTCTCCTGGGCTTTTATTTTCCATTTTGCAGGCTGCAGGAGACCACTGCGAATAGGCACTCCGGATGCTGAATCAGATGCTCTGAGCTTTTGCAATGGCGCGCAGTTCCGGTATGATCGAAGGGCGCATGACTACGATGGGTCGTGCTGAAGCGGGAAGTGGTCGACATGCTCACCCATTGCTGCAAGCAGTTTCAAAGACCAGTCGAATACGCGATCGATCCGAAGTTCGGGTTTCCATCTGCCTAGAGATCTTGAGTTGTCAATGGACGTGTACAAGGGGCGGATTCGGTATTCGGTGCCAAGGAGACGCTGCCGGCAGCAGCCGCGAGACCGAGACCTTTGATGATGTCGACCACACCTCCTCCGATTCACGCATGAGTCGACGTAATGCATTCAGGATTTGTCAAGCACCACGATCGTCACCACTATGGGAAAGTAGGCCATGCTATTTACCGCTGCTCGTACGATGATGAGCACATCAAAGACAGATTGCGCGCGCGTGAGGAGGAGAATGGTCCATACGACGGGGAGGACAACGAAGCTACGCGGACTCTACAGGACTCTTTCACTCGGAATGGCCAAGACGACGAGGCGCAATTCAACGATGCGTCAACGAGCAAGATTCGAAGATAGGCCTAGTATTTAAAAGGCGAGTGATTCTCTACTGACGTGCCACGGCCATTTCAAGGAGGAAGTCACAGCTGTGGTGGGCATTTTGCACTTGACTAGATACCGCTGTTGCATCTCATCTACGCGGATGAAGAAGTCGTTGGCGCTGTCTTGCCTGGAGGCAGCCGCGAAGAGCAACCGCATTCGTGAAGCTGCTCGACATACAATTTAAGGACCAACTACGCTAATTCACTGCTGCTGCTGCGATTCCGGACAATAGACAGCGGGCTAAGCTCAACGCCGGAGACGCGGGCTATCCTTCCGTAGGCGCAGAGGGATATAGACGATACGATAATGGCTGGATCAAGATGTTCGCTATTCTACTGATGCCAAGGGCGAATTCAGTCTTAATTGGAAACGGATGGGTCGGCTAGTACGAGAGGACTCCAAAGACAATGGAACAATGATGAAAGCAAGTGAGAGCGGCGTTGCACTCAATTCACAGCATTTTGGCAAGAGCAAATGCGGCCAAGTCTGCTGACGAAGCTGCTCTGTTGCTGTGAGGCCACATGCTTACTCCAGTGAAGGGATTGCTGCAACCTTACAGCTTCGCAAAGCGCCTTACCGCAGTCAGCTCTGTCTCAACCTAATTCCCCTGAGGCGACTGATGTGTAGGCGCATGGATGCATAATTGGGGATGCATGGGCGTACACTCATCATACTCAGTGCCGAATAGTCTTTGCGGCTCGGATCTTGCGCACTTCGTTTCACCTTCACTTCCACTTCGCCACATGCCCCGCAATAGTGGCCAACCTCATGGACCACGGGTGGTTTGACGAAATAGTCCAGTGTATCAGGAGACCTAGCGCAAGAGCATACACGGGAGTGCTTGTATAGTCTATACTGGGTCCTGAAATTACCAAAACGAAGAGCAAAAGGATGCCATGCTTTCTCATTCGCAATGTCATGGGGCGTGGGTATCACTTACTCATCGCATCGATATCTATCTAAACCTGAGACTGAGCGTCCTTCTCAAAGTCAGAATGAGCGAAATTGCCAGCAGGAAGACGATTAGCCTCGACGTGCTCTCTCACCTCCTTTGGTGCATTGGCATCGATGCCTCTTCCCTTATACTTCGATTCTTCAATCAAGTTCAGCTCGTCTTCACGAGCATCCAGATCGCGCCATGTGAACCAGAAGCCCACGCCACCGACGAATGCCAAAACAGCAACGACAGTGTAGTTCCAGATGAGAAGTGGATCCTCAGCAAGTGGCACCAGAGCCTGTCCGATAGCAGCAGAGAAGGCGTTCTGGAGAAGGTTGACGCCCATGACAAGGCCACGCATGTTCTCTGGCGCTTTGGAGAAAGCGAACTCCAGGCCAGTGATAGAGGCGAAAATCTCGGAGAAAGCGATCAAGCAGTATGGCACGGCCTGAACCCAGACATTGATTGGTGCTTCGCAACCAGTTCCGCTGTTGACCTCAGATCGCGGGCAAGGGGACTCCTTGTAGATGTAGTACTGAATGACAGCAGAAGCCACCATGGATACGGACGCCAGGAAGAAGCCCCATGTGATACGCTTGATGGGGGTAAAGTGCCAGCCTGCCTTGCGAATGGCCGGGTAGATGAAGGCATCGATGATCGGGATGAAGATGACCAATGTGAGTGGATTGAGATTGTTGATCAGGTCGTTGGGTACACCGTTCAGCTGCATGGTGGCTGATTGCGAGGTAAGGTTGTTAACCATCTGGTTGTAGGCCAGCCAGTACAGCGGGAGCCAGAGAAAGACCTTGCAAGCATTGAAGCCACGTGCGACCTGGTCGATCCAGACATCGTCGACGCCTTGGAGGAACTCTGGGGCATTGTGTCCAAGCTTAGATGGCTTGACACGATCCCAGAAGTCCGGGCGCTGAAAATTACGGTAGCATTGCGCAGGGTTCCAGCTGAAGCAGCCTCTGCTTGCGTAGCTGAGCGCCTTGAATGACTTGGAAAGCACGGACTCCGTGGGTGGTGCGAGTCTATAGAATCTCTTGCAGCCGATGAGAACAAGGGGTGCCACGAAGAACATGAAAGTCGGCAGGGAGTAGGAAAGCCAGAAGCCGACGTAGCGCTCAGCGTACACCATGCCAATACCTCCCACCAGAGATCCCAGGTTGATCATCATGTAGAAATACAGGAAGACTCGAGAGTAGGTGACCTGTGGATCGCGAATGACACGCTCTCCGCTCTTGAGCGTGATGATCACCGGCCTGGTTTGAGGGATCTGTTCAGCAAGCAGGGGAGAGATGTTGCTCTTAAAACCTCCAGTTCCGAGACCCATTATGACAAGGCCGACAGCGAAACATCCAAGAGCACCTTGAGGATTGTCCATGACAGTTGGAATCGAGGACACGATCAGAACGGTGTGACCGATAATGGCAGCAAGAATCGACCACTGTATGGTCATGTATCGGCCCAAGTATGTGTCAGCAATATAGCCTCCGACCAAAGGCATGACGTACGCCCAGAACTGGTTGAAAGTCTGCATAATGAAGTTAGCCATTACGTGCAAAGACTCCGACTCGACCAACTGACGGTAAGACCGGTAGCCGCCCGCTGATCTTGACCAAGACCTCCCGGTTGTACGCAAGAGGCCTTGTCCCAGCCAGGCGCAAGGAAGCAGGAGTCGTTCTCGACAACGGAACCAGTTCGAGATCCAAATGGTCGCGGCTGCTGGATGAAGTTGACAAAGACTGCAGTTGTTCCGTAGTAAGAAAAGCGTTCACAAAATTCCACGAATGTGACAGTCATTGCCTGCCATGGGATCTTGCCGCCGACTCGGCGCAGCGTCTTCATTTCCTGCAGCGTTGGTTCATTCTCGTAGCCGTTATCTGCTTGGGAAGAGGTGACGTCGAGTTCTCTCGTGGCGGCCGTCTGACCATAGATGGCGGCTTTCGCTTGCTCATGGGTGAGCAGACTGGGTCGGCGAGCAGCGGCCATGACGCCGAGATCTTGATCGAGATTTGCGCTCATGGCTGTTGACGAGTCGGAGATATTCGACGTGCTACGATGAAGACAGGTAGCACTGCTGTTACACAGGCTTTGTCCTGAGGCAACGACAATAACAAGCGGTAGCGTAGCACAAAGGGCCGCTGGAGCTGAAAGGCCGAGGTGGTGGTTGAGCGGGCTAGATATACATTGACCTGAGTAGTCGGTACTCGAGCAATCGACCTACAGGATCAGCGTCTAGGATGGTACGTGAAAGTGCGGCGAAGAAGTTCTGTGCTTCGACGGGATTTCGTGAATGTTACAGTGGCATTGCCTCTCGCAGAACGAGCAGGGCCAAGACGGAGGTCAAACCACGAAAGGCAGGCGTCAAGAGCTGCTCTCGATAGCGAAGGCCGCGGGACCACACGTTGTGATATGGCGAAAGCGCGCCAGATGTCTTGTTATCTGGTAGCGGACTGGGCATCTTGGTGCATTTCCTTGGCGCGGCTGGCATGTCACTCGCGCATCGCTTTAGCACGGGCTTCTGTGGTGGCTTCCAGAAAGGCTCGCATGTCACATGCGGATTGTTGCGGTCCGAGTGTATGTGATGAGTATAGGCCATGTCGAAGGAGTGACTTCTGCTTGGAACAGGCGAGCTTCAAGTAGACGGTGAATGGAGATGGCGTTCTTGGCATTTCCAGAAGCCGTGCATCTCATCAACCCTATCTCCAATTAGACGAAAAACTAGGTGTGTGTGTACTCATGTGATTGTGTTACACATGTTCCGCGATAGAGTTACTAGTTTCCGTAGCGGCACTAATCAACCCCGACGCTTCCTAAATAACCTCCTATATAGACTACTATATATCCTTTGTTTTTCGTCTAATCCGGTTCTATTAGATTTTATAGAGGCTATATAATCTATTAAGAGAATAGGTAGAATACGAATAGCGATTATACTCTTTATATACGGAAATCTTAAAATCCGCTACGTCTTATTACTATATAATTATAAAAAGAACCTTATTCTTTAATTTTAAATAATATTAAGTACTCTACTAAGCTATAGCCTTATAGAAGTACTAAAATCGCGTATTATAGTCTATATAATCTATCTACTAGATTCGACCTATCTATACTATAGTCCTATCTAACGCCTTCGCGATAATCTACTATAGTATCTAGCTATACTATAAGTAACTAGTAAGTCGACTTCTACTTCTCTCCTTCGATCTAGAATTCGATCTAGAATACTACTAGCCTAGCTATCTACTAATACTATAACGCCTCGGCTAACTACCTATATTAGGAAGAGAAGTAGGAACGCGTTTATAGTAAATACTATCGATATAAGGTTAATAACTCTATAATCTATCTAGGTAAAGTATATTATAGGATAGCTCTATATTATATTAAGTAGGTTTAGTACTTCTACTAAGTTATCTTAGGCAAGAAAGAGCGTTCGCAAAGATCGCCGGATCTAGAGTAGCCTCTAAAATAGCCCGCTTATAAGGCCTATAATAGTAGTATCGGTTCCTATAGAGCTAGAGTAAATATCTAAACTAGGAGGAATTCGTAATATTATTGAGTATATAATCGAATATATCTACTCGTATAGTCTAGAGTCGATTCGCGCTATAGTATATATAGTAGATAATATAGACCTTATATACTTACAATATCCTATAATCGAGTCTAGAATAAGGTAGATACTTAATAGACTATACGACTAGGCTCTATAGTAGCTAGAGTAAAAGCTACTAGATATATAAGTTCGAGTATTGTAGGCTCTAATCTACTAGCGATAGGATGTCCTATTTATCGCTAAGACTAGCCTAGGTAAGAGTCTTATATTCTAGGCATTTACTATCTTAACTAGATAGATCGCCCTTTAGCTTATTCCTCTTAGTCGACTTAGAACTAAGTAGTATATAGATCTTATCCGAATCGTAGGGGAATATATAAATCCTATATTAGTTATAGTAGAAACTAGATAGAATAATCTAGATATAATATCGAAGATCCGAGATAGGCATTATAATTATATTATCCTAAGCCCTAAATAGGCTATCTCTAACGAATTTAAAGACATTCTCTATAGCGCCCCTCTCGTATCCTATATTAGACTAGTCGCCTTCGACGAAGTATATCTCCTCTCTATCTAGGTATTATTTCGCGAAGAGTTCCTTATAGTTACTTAATTATAAGCCCTCCTCTATAACGACTATATATAGTTTAGCTATATAGGAACCTTGGATCGTATGACGTAAGCCTATATACTTACTAATAGCGGATTTTATCCTATTAGCTAACGTCTATATAGTACTACTATATTCCGTACTAGTATAAACCGTATCGATTATACCTATATCTTTAAGGAAATAGATAGTATAAGAGCTACCTAAGGCTAATTGTATTTCGTAATCGAGAAGGCTATATCTCTAACTAAGTACGTAGGCTAAACTCTATCTACTATAGGAGAGAGTATATCTCCTATAGAAATTCCTAAGACTATCGTATTTGTCGATAGTCGTCCTAATATAATCGTAACTATAAACCGTATCCGAGTATAGCTAGTAGACCGGACGAAGGTATTCCTAGACAATAACCGGTACTACTAGGGAAATAGTACTAATCCTATATTATCTATACTTAAAATCGTTTAGTTTTATACCTTAGCTATACTAGCGTATAATTAGGAGCTCTAGTATACTCGATTTAGCGATATAGATTATAAAATTCGTATTATAGTTACTACTACTACCCTTAGCGTAGGAATTAATATTCGTATAGTCTAGATCGTAATATAGTAGGGATTAATATTCGAGTATAACTACCTTAATCTTCGCTAGCAACTTAGCCGAGCTAGGCAGAATATAACCCCTAGCGATCTTCGAAGTTAGATATTTATTTTCTAGCTAGCTTAGATACGAGATACGTTTTCGATATTAAATACTTAGCTAGCTACTAGTAGTAGGCCCTATAGTAGTAGAAAGGTATCCTATAAGACTAAATTCTCTAGTCTATAGATAGATACTAGTATCTATATAACGATCGATATCGACGTAATCCTCGAAAGTAACCGCGATAAGGAGGATTCCGATATAGAATCTACTATATCCGCTACTATAGAGCCTAACTCCGTAGGTTAAATAGGAAGAAGGTCGAAGAGATAGAAGGTATTCTAGACTAATACTAAAGCTAATCGTCGTACTACTATATCGAGGAACCTCCTTAAGATCTAGAATATAGACTATATTCGTATATACTAGGATAATAAGCTTAGAGAAGATAAATGTCTCGATCGGCTAGCGAGAGTCTTCGCTATAGAATATTATAATTACTATAATCTAGATATTCGACGCGATCTCCTAATACTACTAAATTTAGGAAATGTTTTACTACGTCCTTAGAAGAATACGAAGGTAGTATTCGCATTTACGCTACTTTTAGAGTAGAGCGCTATAGTACTCGAGTATATATTACTAGGCGAGTATCGATTTCGGATACCTTAGAATATCCTCTTTAATAAGTAATTAATATTCGTACTTTATTGGATTTACTATACTATAGTCGCCGATTAGGATATCTCCGACTACTTAATACTCCGTAACGTATTAGATAATATTAAGATTAGTAAAACGAAATACTAGCTCGCTAGGTTATATAATACGTAGGAGTATACTAAATATAGTATCTTGTTCCTTTATAGCGGAACCTAGTTATACTATAGTAGGATTCTAAGCGGCTCTAATAGATCCTATTTAGTAGTCCTAAAAGACCTCTTAGTATAGTATATACGCTTTATCTAACCGAACGTAGAAGATTAGTATAGGAAATACGGTAATACCTCGAAAACGCTAGGAGGATATCTACTTATAATGCCGCTATAGTAGAGGAACTTCGCTACTTTAAAGAATCTATCGCTATATTATCGGTAGACGAGTAGGTATTAGCTCGTCGTAGTCTCGAAATACGTATAATAGACGAAACGGCGCGCGTAGTAGCGGGTCGATAACGTAGTATCCGGCGAAAGGTAGACGTTAAGTATAGTAGCCTTACTAATTTGTAATAGATAGCTATAATAAAAGTATCGCTTAAACAAGCTAGTAGTAATAGTAGCGGGATAGCTAGGATCTATAGTAGAACTAATAAGGTCCTACTAGTAAGTTATAGTCGAATCCTAAGTCTAGTTCGAGATAGCGTAATAACTATCGATAAATATACTATATTATAGCGAGAGTATACCTCTTCTATATAGAGTAATACTATAAACCTAATAAGGTTACTCGCTAGTTAGGATCTAATAATATCGACTAGCTTCGACTCTAGATATAGTACTAAATTTCTAGCCGATACGGATATTAAGCTCTCTATAGGGGACGATTTAATATCCGTACCTCGATTAAATAGCGTTCGATCTAAAAGAGTAAGGCCTTATATACTAGCTTCTCGCAAGAATTCCGAGCTAGTAATACTATTCTCCTCGAATCGTCGACGTAAAGAGCCTAAGGTACGCCTAGAGCTAAGGATACTAATCGAGAAGACGAAAGGTTTCGGATAGTTATAGCTTCGGAATATATACTAATCTCCGTTATCTCGACTATAGTAGATATATATCGTACCTATAGTAGCTAGACAATTGTATAGCTAAGGCGAATAGCGATATTATCTATAGTAGAATACGAGTATCCTATATAGATTATTAGTATTGTTTAGCGTAGTAGACCTAGGAAAGTCTTTCGATTCTACCTTTAGTTTCGCCTTTACTTCTATCTTTAACTACGTATTTCCGTTATATATAGCTTATAACTACGCATTTCCGTTATATATAGCTTATAACTACGTATTTCTATTATATATAGCTTGGTTTATAACTATAGGTATTTACTATTATATTTACTATACGAAATCGTCTATACGTAGCTAGTACTATAGTACTATATGTTAGAAGTACCCTTTCGACCTTAACCTCGACTTCTTCTTCTTCTTCTATATATACCTACTAATAACCTACGTCTAACTAGCCTTTACTATACCTAACACCTTCTCTAATATAATATAGAGACGTCTAGGTATATCTATAGCGGTATAGTACGAGTCCGTAGTACTAATTTGCCTATACTAGAAATATGTCTAATTCGAGTAATCGTAGTAGCTCTACTAGTCGTAGAATCGGTTACGGAGATAGCTCTAATAATCGTAGAGATAGCTCTAATAATCGCGGTAGTAGCTCTAATAATTATAGCGGTTATAGTAGCTATAGTAGTATACCTAATACTCGCCGCTAGGTAACTAGCCCTTTCTTCGGTATTCGTTAGTCGTCCTACTAACTACTAAGCTCTAGTCTACTAAGCTCTAGTCCTTCCTCCTTTCCCTCTATTATTTAGAGTTAGCTACTATAGAGTTAGCTAGTATAGCCTATAAATCTATTTTCTAGCTCTAGTCCTTTTAGTACCTATTAGTCCTTCTTTACCTCTAGTAATTAGAGTTAGCTATCGCTATAGTCTACGAACCTACCTCCGCTACGGATAATCGATACTCTCGCTATATTAGCGCTATTAGTACGTCGACCGTCTTAGCTACCTCGTATAGGAGAGTTGCCCCTTCGTCGAGAGGCTATAGACCGATAGGCGCGCTAGGTATCTAATCCTACTAGCTTGCCTAAGAGGGACGTCTTCTATAACTTAATCGAATAGATTATAGAGTAGATAATATATACGTCGATCTCGCCTACTACTTCGTCTAGTAGCAAAAATAGTATTAGCCTAGGTAGTAGTACTATTATAGGCAATACTACTCTATCCTATCCTCCTACTTTAGTCCTAATTATAAGAAACACTAATCTAACCTTCCTAGGCGTAGATCTAGCGTAGCGGCTTACGTAGGCGTAGCTTATAGCGAATATATAGACTACTATAGGCTAGTTACAAGATCCGGGCTAGCGTACCTAAGAAGCTATCTAGCGTAATAAGGCTATAGCGCGAATAAATAATAAGGATAAGGATCGG
>LFZO01000837.1:0-17825 GCA_001578225.1 Pseudocercospora musae
AGTAAGGGCTATAGCCTTAAGGGACTAGAAGAAACCCTAGAGGTTTACTACTTATAAGTAGGAGAGGGGTTTATACAAACTATGTAGTTAGGATAATCATATAATGATCTACTATCTATACCTAGAAATAGTAAGGCAAATGATTTAGGTAATTGCAAATAATAAGCTTATAGACAATAAGAAGTTGTTAGTAATAGTTGTATATAATAAGGAGGGCTCTAAAGAGGAAGTAGACTAATCTAACTAGACTAAGAGTTAAGGGGAGTATTGGAAATAGACTCTCTCTACCTAGTTGTCTCTTAGTATTGTCTAGGCTAGCTAGCCTAATTAGGCCTAGCTTAGGGGCAATTCTCCTTTATCTTTGTATTTATAGTCTTAGATAGACCTTCATCCTTTTCATCTACTACGAATTAGGTCCCTTGGTATGCCTACTCTCCTCCGCCTATATAACAATGTTTAACACTATAAGCTCTATCGCTCGTAGCCTCTAAGTCCTTAGTTATAAGGTACTTATCGGTTAGCTCCCCTACTTGGCCGCTTACTAGTACGAGGCCGCGAGCCTTAAGCTTCTATACCTAGGTAGCGAAGATCTCTAGATTATGTATATAGTCGACGCCTTAAGAGTAGGCAAGCTTATCCTCTACTCCGAAGGAGACTAATATATAGACTCAATTAGCGCTAATATCCTCGATTAGTTCTAGAACGTTACTATTCAAGCGCATTATCTCTACTAGAGGCAAGTTACTCTTCTTAGGTATATTAGATTTATAATAGAACTTAGTAGGCTTTAGTATAGAGATAAGCTCGTACGCGTAATTAGGCCGAAGGGCGACTATAAGGAGCTATAGCGGTAGGTTCTATTAGACTAGCTAGTTACTAATACTATATATCTATAGTAGGTTAATGCCTATCTACTTCTCCGGTAGACAACTACGAAGATACTAGTAATATATCGCAAATTCCGTAACTATCTCCTCTATTAGACTATTAGCCTTTCCCTTTAGGTTCTTAGCCTAATTAAAGACATCGATAACTACTATACTACCTTGCTTAGTTATTGCTACTATAATCTCTAGTTACCCGAAGGCTCGAGCGATTACTTATAAAAATTAGCCTAGTATAACCGTTACGTTAGACTAAACTAGTATAAAGGCGTACAAGCCGAGATGCGCTACTAGTACTATAGTAACGGGAGTACTAGCGAAGTAGTAAGCCTTATTAGAGCTACGAAAGGCCTCGAGCTCCTCCTCTATATTACTATTCTTACTAAGTAGAGAGAGCCGATTAGTAAGGTTATCCTTCGCGTTAATTAGTCGGAGGCTATAGAACTTAGCGCATATCTTTAGGTACTTAGCGTAGATATCCTCTAGTTCGTTAGGATTATATAGGTCCTTAAATTGCCGAGCTAGATCGTAGACTACCGCAAAGGAGCTAATATCCTTACCCTTAATACTTATAGTATCTAGCTCGGCTATAAACCGACCGAACTATCTATCTATATAGTCGATATAGACGTCCTTAATTTCTACCTCGAAATCTATCTCTTCGCCCCTATCGCTACTACTAGCCGACTTAGTATCTTCTTTAGTTGCCGTAGCCTCGAGGCGTAACGCTTCCTACCTATATTCCTCCTCTTGCTAGCGTAGTTTAGCTATCTTAGTAGCCTATTCTTGCTATAGGCGGGTTAGTAGAGTAGTAGTATAGCGCGGCCTAGCGCTCTCTTAAGTAGCAAGTTCTCGGATAGCTACCTCGTCTACTACCTTCTATGCTTTAGCCTAATAACGGATTGCCTAGCGCTAAGACGGAGTAATAAAGGATATAATGCGAGCTAGTCCCTCTACGATAAACCTAGAGCTACTAATACGGTACCCCTTGTTAGTTAGTAGTTATATAACCTCCTAACTACCTAGGTTAATAGTAGCGATCTCCTTCTTATACTTCTTATAATATTTCGAGTCGAAGTCGCTATTAGTAAAAGTAAGGCTTAGATTCTATTAACCTATCTTCTTAAGAGTAGACAAAACCCGGTAGACTATAGTCTAACTAATAAGCCTAGTACCTTGTCGATAGTTCTTATTCTTATTAACGAAGGCTATAACGTTCTTAGCTCGCTCTACGCTATTATAAGCGAAATTAACTAGGCTCTACGGGAGCGCCGTTAGACTACCCTAATACTTAAGGGTTACGGTTAGATAGTTAAGTCGGTAGCGGATGTTTATACCCTACTCCTCGATAATAGTAAGCGATAGGTAGGCCTTAGAGAGCTCCTTATCCTCGAGAACTAGGTTCTTAAAGTCTATAGTCCTACTAAGTTCTCGGCGGAGACCTATTATGCCTATAGTAACGGTAACTACTAGGCTCTCGCTAGCCCTATCGAGGATAGCAAGTAGCTATCGAGTTGCCTCGATCTTTGCCTAGCGGTTAGTAATACCTATAACAATCTCGAACGCGTTAGTAAGATTAGTAACCTAAGTAAGCTCGCTATTCTCTAGAACTATAAAGATTCTAAGCGAAGTAGTACTCTAGCCTAGCTAAACAATAGTAGTTAATTAACTAAACCGATAGGTAGTCGAAGAAGCGGAGGTACTAGCTCGGCGAGGATAAGTTCCTACTCCTTAGCTATATTAGAAGGTTAGTTAGTTAGGAGAGGGAAGAATAGATAAGTAGGTATAGGCGCCCGTTAATAAGGGCTTTAGAACAAAGACCGTAGGTAGCTATTTACTTATAACTATAGGCGCGTATATATAGGTAATTACGCGGAGGTTCGAGCAAATTTATACTTAAATAGTCGTACGTATATAGGCACGTAGGCGGCCTATCCCGAAACCTTAGGAAGTAAAGTTTTACCTTCTCGGTACTTCGTATATATTCCCGGTTATAGTAGCGTCCCTATTACCTATCTATCTAATAGTAGACTAAGTTATTATATCGCTATTTATCGCCTCGCAATTCTAGCTTTCTAGGGAACTTTTCGCTAATGGCCCCCCTAGGGGTTATTAGATCGTAAGATTCCCTTCCGATCTACCGATCGTCTAATAGCTCCCTATATGAAAGTAGCCTATACTCCTTCTATATAGGTTACTCGAAACCCGGTCTACCTAGACGCCTCTTCCCTTCGTACCGCTCGTAGATAGGATAGTAGCTATCCGACTAGCGTAATTACCTATAAACGCTAGTATCGGTTTATAATAAGCGATCGGATCTCTAGTTAGTAAGGCTTCTATAAGCGCCTCTCTTTCTATATACCTCGCTTAGCTACTAGCTACTATCGACTACGTACCTAGAGCCGATACGTCGTAGAACCTCGATAAGGAAGTAGCTTAGTAACCGAAAGCTTCCTACTAATTACCTTCCCTAGGGGTTATTATAAGTCGAAATCCTAAAGTAAACCCTAAAGATCTACTAACTCTAAACGTAACGTAAGAATAAAGGGAATATACGTAGTAGTATTATAGTATTATAAATAGAATAATTAGAAACAATAACCTCCTTCGAGGATACTCTAAGTATCTAGTTATACGTCTCCCCTACTAGTTAGTATCTCTAGAACTTCCGGATCTTCCTTAGTAAACTAGTTATCGTTCTTATCGTTAGACTCGTAGTCTAGCTCCTATATCTAGTCCGGCTAAGGATTAGTATCGATATTAGTCCTAGCTTCCGGCTCCGGTTAGTCGTACGCGATACCAAGTTAAACAAAACTAACCTATATATATCCGTCCCTCTCTTCTTAAGCTATTACTAATGGCTTACTAAGCCTTATCTACGGATGTATAAATCCCTCCGGTAGCTTAGTATTTAGTACGGTATTTAGATCTTTACGGAAGGGATTAAGGTCTCTAGCGATATTTTCCGCCTTCGCTAAGACTTCCTTATTAGTCTAAGAAGGCATAGTAGGTTCCCTTATAAAGCCTAACTTCTTTAGGTTTGCCTATAGCTATATATACTTAAGCGTAGAGCTATCTAACTCCTAAAGTCGGTAGGCTACGCCGTTATAGAGTACTTCCTAAACGCGATACGGCCCCTTCTAGCGGAAGGCAAGCTTATATAAAAAGCTCGTCCTCAATTTAGACCGAAAGACTAGGACAAGATCCCCTTCCTTAAAGGGAGTATAGTTAACGTACTAAGTATTATCGAAGTACTACTTGATTTCTTTACGAAGGCGCCTCTAGCGAGCGAGGCCTTCTTCGATAGTAGTAGTTATCTCCTCGAGAGCCTTAGCGCATAGTTATAGAAGGTCGGAACGGTCCCTAATAGAATCCTAATTAAATACGCTATAGGTACGATACGTAAGCTTAATAGGAAGGACTACCTCCCGGCCTATTATAACTTTAGTAGGCGTAAGACCTATCGTCCTAACTATAGTTATACAATTAGCCTAGAGGACGGTAGATATGTAGTTAGTAATAGGTATCCGCCTATCCCCTCTATTAGTAAGCTTAGCGATAGTATCGAGAACGGCTTTATATCTAACTTCGACCGTAGCGTTCGACTCTAGGTAGTATAGTAATATCTTAACTATCTTGGCCCCGTAGCTAACCAATTAGCGTCTAGACTTCCTCTATAAAGTTAGTCGGAGTATTATCTAGTACTATCTTAGTAGGCGCCCCCTATCTACAAAAGATTTCTTTCTATAGAAACTTAGCTATATATACCGTAGTAATCCTCTTTAAGGGGAGGTAGAAATACTATACCTCTAGCTATCGGGATAGCGCCTCTCGAGCTACTAGTATACTATTATTACTATTAATATAAATAGTATCTATATACTAGCGCTCCCCTACTAACTACTAAGTAGGTATTCGAAGCTTACTAGCCTAGCGGTAACTATTGCGAAAGGCGTACTTAGGATAGCTCTTATAGTACCTAGAGACGTTAGCCTAGACTCTATCCTACTAATACCGCCTCCTTAGAAGGTCGAAGGTTCCTTTAGTAGCTCGGTACCCGGTTTCTTCGTAAAGGGTATACAAGATCTCCTATCTAGCTTTAGCGTTATCGATAATCCTCTAAAGTAGTAAGTTAACTATAGACTATCGCTATAGATGCCTATCCTTAACTATAAATCGGCGTACTTACTTAATAATACGACGATGCTAACTCCTAGATACTCCTAGAGCTTTCCTACCGTACGTAAGGAAATAGGCGATATAGTAGGAGTTATTAGAGTATTTCCTATCTAGAATATCGGTACGCTCTATTTCCTTGGCCTCGTCCTCGTCGTCTATATCGGTAGTAGTAGTACCTTCCTTAATAACTAGATAGGCATTAATACAAAAGGACGAAAAGAACGTTCGGTTAATTACTATATCTACGTCCTCCTCTTCCTACATCTCTACGATATCGTTATCTATAATAGGCTTGCGAGATAAGGCGTCTATAGTAGAGTATCGCTTCCTAGGAATATAAACTATATCAAAGTTAAAGAGGTAGATCTATACTACCTACCTAGCTATCGCCGAGTTAGGTAGATTAGAAGCTACTCGATTAAGCTAGTAGACTAAGGTATTCGTATCTACCTCGAGCTAAAAGTAGATACCGAATAACTAAGGGCGAAACTTCTTTAGTACCTTATAGACTCCGAGGTACTCGCGCTTACTAGTATCGTACCTCGCCTCGGTAGGGTTCTATAAACTAGACTCGTATCGTACTAGGTAACGTATAGAAGACTTATCCCTATCGTACTATATTAGTACCTTACCGTAACTATCCCTACTAGAATCGACCGTAACTACGAGAGTACTACCTCCCTTAGTATAATTAATAGATACGAGGGCTAGGGTACTAATTAAGGCTTTTATAATTCGCTCCTTAGCCTACTAATACTCCTCCTCCTATCGAAACTTAGTATCCTTCCGAAGGAGAGCAAATAGCGGCTTATAGACGATCGAGAACTCCTTAATCTAGATCCTAAAGTAGGTAACTACTCCTACCTATATTCGTACATCTTTCTAATAGGTAGGAGTCGGCTACTCTACGATCTTCTTAATATAAGTACTATCCGGATGTCTCCTATTCGTATTGGTAATATAGCTAACGATGTTAATCTTCTAGTAAAGGAGCTAAAGTTTAGAGCTATAAATCGTAAGATACGTACGCTCCAAGTCGCATAGAACCTAGTCTAGGTTCTAGATATGTTCTAGAACGAAACGACGAATGCTAGGCTCTACCTCCTTATCTCTATACCTTATCTTTAGCCCTTTGACTCCTATGTTATCTAGGAATAGTATAGTAATATACGAGATGTAAGTAAATAGGACCTAGTTTATAGCTCGAACAAACTAGGCAATAGAATTGGTTACTCCCTATAGAAGAGTCGTCTATCGTACGAGGCTAAGCGGTATATCGAAACTCGTAAGGTCTCTACTAGTAGTATCTAATATAATCTAGTTATACCCTAAGAGGATATTAATTAGTATAGCGATAATATAGTTCCTAAAGGCTTCTAAAAAACTATCCGTATCTAGTAGTAGATTAGCGTCTCTAATCGTTATAGTATTGAACTTCGTAGCTACATTGATTAGACGATACTCCTTGTCCTTTCTAGGAACCTACTTCTTTCCTACTAGGAAGTATAGGTTATAGTACGAAGTATGCGATAGTTCAAGAGTGCCTACCTATATACGCTTACGTACTATGTCTTCTACAATTAGGCGTAGACTCGGATTAATCCTATAGGATAGATACTCCTAAGGTTCGTAGGGAATAGTCCTAATCTTCTATAGTAGAACGATCTCTAGATTAATACGACTAAGATACGTAAAGTTATATACTAAAACCGCTTCCCTATTATATAGAAGTTCCTCTAGGAGATACCGTTCCGCCGGCGTAAGCTCTAAACTAGTACGAATATTAGTAAGACGTTTAGGGATAAGTCTTAATCCCCTCTTAATTATAGAAAACTTTTTTGTAATATACTTCTAGTTATAGGGCCCTATACTAGGCGGAAGAGCTACCTCTCGGTCTAGGCAATCTTGTCTCTAGTTCGGGTTACTACCTAGATTAGATCTATCCGTTATATATATACTACCTTTGACTAGTTTAACCTTGTTAGCTATCCGCTTATATAGTATAAAAACGTCTATCGAAGAAACTATAGGTAGAGGTAATCTAACTCGTAGGCGTTCGTTCCGGAGATTAGTATAGTAGAATAGGGCGTATATCTCCTCTAAGGCGTTACTCTCGTCGTCGAGCCGTTCGATTTGTAGTTCGTAGTCCTTTCCTAGTATACCGCTAAATACATTGCTATAATAATCCCCCTAGGGATTATTAGCGGATACTCCTAATTAGCTATAGGATACTAACGACGTTTCCGAGTCTTAGTCTAATATACGAGATACCTCGATCTTAGAGTCGCTACCTTCGTTAGGAGCATTAGGAGTCTAATTAGTCTATAGCCTTAATTCTTTTTCTAGTTCTTATAGCTTAGCCTAATTAGCTTATAATCCCTTCCCTACTAATCGGAACGAACAAGATTAGTTTAGACTATACGCGAACAAGGCGTAGACCGCCGGCCCTATAGTAGCGCTAAGGCTTTTCCCTAGCGATTAACGCCGGTAACTCGTTACTAACGCTTCTAGGTAGTAGTAACGATCTCTTTATAGGATTTGTAGCCTTGATTACTAACGTAGCTAGTAAATACGATCTTATTTCCCTTCTAGTCGGTAATCGTACCTTCCTATAACCTATTATCGTAGTTCTACTAGATACTGCGTACTATACGAGACTAGGGCCGTCTAAGTAGAATAGGGATGTCTAGGTTAGCTACTATCTAGAACGTAAACGTAAACATAATCCTAAAGGCATCTACTAATACGTTATAGTAGGCGCCTACGAATAGGACGGTACTATTAACTCCTCTTATTCCTAATACTACTTCCTTATTAATTAGTAAGAGAAGCTACTACGCTAGTACTAAAGGTATAATAAGAGACTCCGAGCCGTTATCGATTATAGCTCGGACTAGAGCGCTCCGGTTACTAATCTTAACGTCGATATAGATACTTAGGATAACGGCGAACTTCTAAGTTACTATAGACAAGTCAACGTCTACTAGTCTACTATAGAGCTCTTCGATATCGGAAGAGGGAGCGCGTCCTATTACGGCGCTCGTAAACCGAACTATATAGGTACCGACTAAACTAGGCACGTTGTTAGCGTTAGAAACGTCCTTAATAGTAGGCGTAGGAAGCTCCTCAAAGTATAGTAGATGTTCTAATAAGCGAACATTAATATACGTTACTTTGCCCTTATCCTTCTAGAACGCTACGAGGTTACGTATAAAGTCTAGATCGTTAGGTACCCGTTTCTAGAAGAGGTTAGTTAGGACGCTATAGGCTAATAGATTACCTATAGAGACGCTAGACTAGAGATTAAGGAACTAAGAAGTCTAGAAGATATTCTATATCCTAGTCGTATCTCCTACTCTATACTTCTTAATATAATTGTCGAATCGAAACGACTTCGGATTAGTATCTCTTTTCTTATTATATACCGGAGGGTTAGTAGGGCCTAGAGGCGAGTTACCCGTATTATTAGTTATTTCGACTTCCTAGGTTTCGGCGACTTCTAGCTCTAGCGTAGTAGAAGCGATACTATTAGTAGCGGATACGATACTAGACGAAGCGATAGACGTGTCGCTAACTTGTCGTTAGGCCCTCTACTAAGTAGTAATAAGATTCTTAGTCTTAGTAACTATCTCCCGTTACTCTTTTACCTTGTCTATAGCCTTGCGATTCGGTATACTAGAGGGAGCGGCGCTAGGTCTCGATAGGTTCTTAGCCTACGATCTCGTAATAGTAGGTATCGTAGTAACCGTATTAGTATTATCGCTACTCTCTTCCGTTTAGAGGCTATACATGTCTATAATAAGCTAGTCGTTCTATATTATCGTAGCTACCTTAACCGCTATAGTAGGGATAGACCCGTCCTTAGTACGCTTATCGTCTAGGAGCTTCCGAACTCTCTTACCCTCGCGTTCTATAATCGCCGCGAACGTACTATTACCTAGAACCTCCTAATGGATTAGGCTATACCTAGCTTCTAGTAGCGGTAGAATAACGGCTAGTTTCGGAATATAGAGATCCTATTAGTATAGTATCTACTCGCTAGTCTTGCTATAATGCGTCTTACCCTTCTACTTGTTTATGTATCCTCTATCTATAAGCTCCTTCTAAACTAGATAGTCGCTCTATATATAATTAATACTACTATATATCTAATACTTACTATCGAGGTTAGGGTAGATCTTTCTTATATCCCCGCTCCTTTAGCTAGTAAATACATCTACTATAGATACGTCTAGATAAATGTCGTCGGTATCCCTAATAGTATTAGACACTTTCTAAGTCGTACCGAGCTTATTAGTAGCCGTAACTAACATTTTTAGTTTTTTAATACCTAGGGTACGAAACTTATCGATAAACTAATTAAACTACTCGTCCTCTTACGTTAGTAGAGTAACGGCTACCGTTTTGACTACTATAGGAGGTACTAACTAGGACTTAGGCAAGAACCTTAGAGTAGGGATAGTAGGCTTAGAAGCGAGGCGGACTAAATCGATATCCCTCTTTTCCTCGCTAATAATAAACTTCCTATAATTAGTAGAGCTATTAATATCTTACTTAACCTACTCTAAGATCTTCTTAAAGTTGCGGAAACTATCCGGATCGTTATTAGTAAGCTTATATCTTCGGAAGATACGTTAAGACATAGGCCCTAGTAGGCCCTTTAGAAGTAGTCGGGTCCGCTAAGAGTTCTCGAGGTCTTCCTTTAGAATAGTATCCGTAGCCTTAACGAACTTACGAATATACTCCTTTAGATCCTTATTCTCTATACGTAGTTAGGCATATAGGGTCTTAAGCTATAGGCAACTACCTTTAACCCTATAGCTATCGTTTTTACGGTACTTACGTAAGAAGGACTTTTTAAACTTCGCCTAGTTAGCGTCTAACTTGTCGGCCTTATTAGGATACCGTTCGAGACTTCTAAGTATAGTATATAGCTTAGTATCCGTCGTTCGTATAAATATACGGATCTTCTCGGTATCGGAACGATTATTTAGCTTATACTCGATAAGGTTGTCTTTATATCGTTCGATATAGGTAGTAGTATTATATCCTTTAAACTATGGATTAGAGTCGCTTCTAGGCTTAGGCGGATATCGCCTATTAATGTAGGTAAACTCCTTCTATTACTCTATTATTTGCTATTAGAGCGTTTTAAAGGTAGTAAACATAGTACTATTAAGGTCTATGTCTAGGCTAGGCTCTAGTACTCGTCTACTACTTGGTCTAGTAATAGGATCGCCTATCTTAACTAGAGAGCGTCGGATTTGTTCGTTAATCGGATCGGGTTTAGGTTCCTCGTTAGAGGATATTAATACTCGGCTCGGCCTACTACTAGAACTTATTTAAACGAATATAGCAAGGTAAAGTAAATAGGGAATTATTTTTATACTTTTATCGTTCTTGTTTTTAGAAAATAATTAGGGAATGCTATTATACTACTATATAGAATAGCTTTCGATTTTTATATAGATAGGAGCTAATAATCCCCCTAGGAGTTATTAGACTTTCACTCTCCCCTAGCTAGCCTAATTGCTAAGATAGAGCCTAAAAAATATCTAGAAACGGGAGTCGCGAACTTAGGCTAACTAAGTAATCCTAGAGCTAATATTTGCTAAACATTATAGTAAGATTACTAGGTAACTTTGTTCCTACTTCCTTCTACGGGATGCCTTCTATTTGTTATAGTAGAAGACTAAAGTACTACCGAGCTAGGAGCGAATTAGCGAATTAGAAACTCGGCAATCTCTAGCCTAACCGGGATCCCTTTTCTTTAATAGCCTAATACTTATATATAGGTACGGGTACCTATCCTACTATAGACTTTAGCTAGGTCTAAACATGGTCCGGGTAATTAGTCCTCGCTATGCCTCGGGATCGGTTAGTAGAATAAGACTAGTCGACTAGAAAAATATCGCATCGAATAGGTAGTACGCTACCGTGCGGTACTAGTAGGGTTTTAGAGGGATCCCTAAACCCGAAGCGAGTCCTAAAAAGTAATCGACTATTTAGGTCCTAAGCTTTAATAGTTTCTAGGGTTTGTAGCTTTTCGGGGTTAAGGCGATACCCTTATCTAGGAGGTTACTCTTAGTTATCGCTTTTGTCGAGACCTCCTAAGATACTATTCGTAACTAGCGCTATAGGTCGCTTATCGCCTCCTACATGTACGTAGCTATCCGTACCTAAGGGCTACCTTTAACCTAACTATCCTCTATAATCGAGAAGAGATAGCCCTACCTTCGGCTCTATTAATAAGTAGAACCTAAACCTATATATACCTAAGGGCTAGGTAGTATAGGAAGGGACTATAGGTAGTATAACCTATTAGGCTATAGGTAGTTATACTAGGCGGACTAACTATCGTAGTAGTTATAGAGGTAGCTAGTTATAATTAGAGCCCTATAGTAGAGGTATATAAAATGTAACTAGTAATATATACTAAACGAAGGTTAATAATGTCTCTCTCTAGGAGGAAGAGGGCTTTCTATACTAATCGAGGCCCCTACCTAACTCGGTAGTTAAGTTTATCCTAGTTACTAGACAATAGTACCTATAGAAGGATAGCCACTCGTAGGCTATATACAAGGTCGAGGTAGCTAATAAGGGAAAAGGCAAAGTACTAGCTAAGAGCTAAGGGTAAGTACTATAGCTAATTCTAGTAGCTCTATAGTATATATATCGTCGTAACGCGTACGCGGTGCGATAGTAACGTAGGATAGAGACGTACGCGTCGAGTGCCTACTAGACGATATAGTAGATATTAATATTGTCTTACGCGAGTTCGTCCTCTAATACTAGCCCTAGTAGATTACTAATACTATCCTATCTAGTATCGATAGTTTCTAGGGAGAACGTAGATACTATTATAGAGCGAATACGTTAAACCTACGTATTATAGACTTATTAGGTTAGGAACCGAACGCGTAATAACCGGTACCTTTTACGCCTTCGAAATACCTAACCTAGATCTTATACTAGGTAGGCCTTAGCGAAGGGACTAGCGGGTAATCGTAGATAGTATAATAGATACGTAGACCTATAGTACTAGTAGCGAGGTAAGACCTATTATAGTAAGCGAGCTATAGTAGTTCTTTTAAGAAATGCGTAATACGATATATATATATATATATATATAGTAAGTATACGCGACGCTAGCGTAGCGGCGGATAACCCTAATCTACTAGAGGAGTTTAAGGACTTTATAGATATCTTTACTATAATACTAGAGGCTCGACGCTAGCTATACGCTAACGTAGAGTACTCGATCGACTTAGTCGATAGGAGGAAGCCTCCCTATCGCTCCCTATA
Organism: Pseudocercospora musae; assembly: GCA_001578225.1. Lineage (NCBI taxonomy): Eukaryota > Fungi > Ascomycota > Dothideomycetes > Mycosphaerellales > Mycosphaerellaceae > Pseudocercospora > Pseudocercospora musae. The sequence continues at coordinate 12,369 of LFZO01000837.1, forward strand.
TTATTAGTTAGAGCGAGAGCTCTAGGTCCTTTAGGAATACCTTATTAAGGTAGTAGAGAATAGATAGATTAGGCCTAGTATAAGCGAGGCGGATACGCCTATCTTGTTCCTACTAAAGAAAGACGAGAGTCTTTAGTTATATATCGACTATAGGGATCTTAATAAGATTACTATTAAGAATCGCTATTCCCTACCTCTTATTAGCGAGACAATAGATAGGCTTAAGGATACGGAATAGTACATATCCTTAGACCTTATCGACGTATACTATCGTATTCGTATTAAGCAAGGCGATAAGTAGAAGACTACGTTTCGTACGTACTATAGATACTACAAGTACCTAGTAATACTATTTAGGCTTACTAACGTACCTACAACCTTTTAGGGTTATATTAACTAAGCCTTAGTAGGCCTAGTTAATGTTTGCTATATAGTCTATCTAGATAATATCCTAGTATATAGTAAGAATAAAGAGTACTACGTACGCGACGTATATATAGTACTTAAGAGGCTTAGGCGGTTCGGCTTATATACTAACTATAAGAAGTACTTATTCTAGAGGAAATAGGTAGAGTTACTAGGATTTATAGTTAGTACCGAAGGCGTATCGATAGATAGGAGTAGGGTAGACGTAATTACTAAGTAGCTACGTCCTTCTATCCTTACTAAAGTCTAGTCCTTCCTAGGGTTCTACAATTTCTATCGTAGGTTTATATCTAACTATTCCTAGATTATTATACCTCTAATAGCCCTCTCTAACGGAGCTAAGAATAGCCGAAAGCCGGGTCTAATCTAGTAGGGTACAAGCGAGGAGCAAGTGTTTAAGAGCCTAAAGGATATATTCTATTTAGTATCGCTACTTAGGCACTTTAACCCTATATAGCCCCTACGCCTCGAAACCGATATATCTACGTTCGTATTAGCTAGAATCCTCTCGTAGTAGGTAGAGGATAGTAACTAGTATCCTATCGCTTTCTAGTCGAGAAAGATAATATCTATAGAGACTAACTACGAGACCTATAACTAGGAGCTACTAGTAGTAGTCGAGTCCTTTAAGTACTAGAGACCGTACTTCGACGGCTCTAAGTATATAGTATATATACTTATCGACTATACGAACCTAAAGGGATTTACGATAATAAAGTAGTTAGTAGATAGGTAGGCAAGGTAGGTAACCTTCCTAGCCCCGTTCGATTTCACTATCGAGTACTAAGTAGGGAAAAGAAACCCTATAGATACTCCTTCGAGGAGAAGCGACTATAAAGGCGAGATATAGGCGATAAGTAACCTACTACTAATACTATAAGCTAAACTCTTAGTCTAGTTAGATCTTTCTAGAGAGGTAGAGCCTATCGCAAAGCGTACTTCTATAATATATATCTCTATATAAGAAGTAGCGATAACGTATACGAAGTATAGTAGCTTCGTATACTATCTAGCCTAAGTCGCGACTATAGTAGTTAAGGATAATAGATCCTACTACTAGGTACTAGACCTACTACTTAGTTTTATACGTACTCTATAGTAGCTAGAGCATATAGTAAAGGAGCTATACGAGGCTACTAAAGAGACTAGTATCTTCGAGGAGTATTCTATCTAAGAGGATATCCTTTTCTAAGGCGAGGTAATCTATATACCTAAGGACCTCGCGCTAAGAACGTAGGTAATATATATATACTAAAACGATCCCCTTATAGAACATTTCGGCTAAGCTAAGATAGTTAAGCTAATACGTAGGAAATATACCTAGCCGGGATTAGCTTAGGAGGTTTCGGAGTATATCTCTATCTATACGATATACTAGAGGTCGAAGGCGAGGCGCTATTGCCTATATAGCGAGTTAGGTACGCTACTAATACCTACTAGACTATAGTAAGAGCTAATAATAGACTTTATTACCGATCTACTACTAAGTAAGCTTAGTATCTACGTCTATACTACGATACTCGTAATAGTCGATCGCTATACGAAGATAAGCCTCTTTATACCTACTATAAAGAAGTATATAGTAGTAGAGCTAGTAGATATCTTTTAAAGAGAGGTAGTTAGAAGGTTTAAAGTCCTAACTAGAATAGTTAGTAATAGAGGATCTCTATTTACTAGTTAGTTTTAGAGCGACTTTTACTATAAGACGTAGACAAAGCGTAAGCTTAGTATAGCGTTCTATCCGTAGACTAACGGATAGACTAAACGTACTAACTAGATACTAGAATAGTACCCAAGGTATTATTGTTCTAATAACTAGGTAGACTAGGTATCTTAGCTCTTATAGATAGAGTTTATATACAATAATAGCGTATATCCTACGCTATGCATAAGCCCCTTCTATATACTATATAGGTATAATCCGGATATTGTTCCTATATTATTACCTATAGCTCGGGACGAGCTATCTAAAGGAAGGGTACTAGCGGTAATCGATACTACGGAAAGACTACGAAAAGCGTATAAGACGCTTATATAGCGCTAGAAGACTATAGCGGAGTACTAAGCTAAGTACTATAATACTAACTAGAAGGCTTAGAAGTCTAGTATTAGCGACCTAGTACTATTGTTATCTAAGAATATTAGACTAGATCTACTAAAGAAGAAACTTAGCCTAAGTATCTCGGCCTATTTCGTATTATTAATATAGTAGGAGTATAGGTATATCGCTTAGCGCTACCTACTAGTACGAGAATCTATAATGTTTTCTATATATCCCTACTCGAGCCTTAGAAAGGGCGCGAGGGCGAGGAGTATAAGGTTAGTATACTAGTTATAGAGAATATAGACGAGTAGCGTATAGAAGAAATTATAAAGAAGAAGGTATAGAAGGGAGAGACTTACTACCTTATTAGGTAGGTAGGCTAGCTAGAAGAATATAATACTTAGGAACTAGTAGATTATATAGAAGACTTAGTAGCGCTTAACGTATTTAAGGCGTAGGCGAGACGTAGTTAAAGAATATAAGAGTAAGATAGGACAAGGTTAATAGATATATACTCGTTTCGCTATTAATAGGGATATTTAGCCTAGTTTAGAATAAAAGAAAATTATGCGTTCGTAGCGCTTACGCGCCGTAGGCGTATAACCTACTAACTAGCTCTAAGGAGCTAGTTACTCTTATAACTATTAGAATCCTCCTCTTTAGTAGGTATAGGTAGGAAGCCTATAGTAGTATCGACTACTACTATAGTAGTATAGGCGCCCTTTAGGGCGAGGTTCTATCGCGGTTAGTATACGCTTAATAGGCGATAGGGATGTAAGGGTAATGCGTACCTAGCGGCTAATCTCTACTAAACTAGAAAGGTTAATATTAATACGCTCTAGGATAGCTACTAAGTCTAGACCGTTAATAGTAGCTAGCGCGATGCCTACGCCGCGGTTACGCTTAAGGGGCGTACTATCGCTAGTAATCTTATTCTTATTACAATAGTAGCTATTTAGGGAGTTCTTAACCTCTAGGAAGTTAGGCGATTAGTAGACGCGATATATACGAAGAGAAAGCGATACGTATAGTTAGCGTATAGGTCTAGACGCTTATTAATCTAGTCTAGATTAATCTAAGCCTAGATAGGATTATCCCTATACTTAGGGTCGTCTAGGTCGCAAGTAGCGTACCTAGCGTAAGCTACGTATATATACTAGAGTAGCGCAACGAGGTATAGTACTATAACTAGCTTGTAGGGGTAGTACCCCTTAGTATATCTCTAGTACTTCTTCTTAGTAGTAGGATATATATTACCTCTAATATATATATTATTTAGATCCTCTATAGCGAGTTAGTTACGAGGCGTATACGAGGCGTACGTAGGGATTATTCTTACTATTAGTATTTATATACTAGAAGTATCTACTATAACCTTCTATATTAGGCCTAAAGCGCTTAATAGCCGTAACTAGGATAGTAGGACTAGTAGCGCTACGTAGTAGCCTACGCTTACGCGACGTAAGTAGGGTACTAGCTAGGTCTATATAGAGAGTAGTATAAAAATTGTTAGTTAGTACGTAAGAGGAGCTTGCGTAGTACTAGCGAGGTACTAGCGTAGTTATAAGGACCTCGATAAGGTAAGGTCTCTTGCTAAGCCCTAAGTGTACTAAGCGGCGCGCGCTAGGGGCGTACGCTAGACGTACGTAACTCGTATAGCCTTTTTAACTTAGCGTACTACGCAATCCTTTTAGGAGGCACTTGTTAGTTCTACTACCTACTATATTATCGGTTAGGCGGATATTCTATACGTTACTATATACCTAGTCCCTAATAGTTCTAATAAGTCTATCCCTATAGTAGCCTATAGAATACCGTACGATAAGTATAAGCGAGCCGACTACGTTAGGTAGTAGTACCGCGGCGCCTATAGACGACGATCGCCCCTAAGGGGATAAAGAACGTTAGACGACCTTTAGCGAGCGGTAGGCTACGTTAAACGAGCGAATCGCGCGCTCGAGAGCTAAGTAGAAGTTACTTAAATAAGAAGTCTAAGCCTAGGAGCTAGAGTATAAAAATACTAGGCTACGTATATAGCGCAACGTAGGATTAGCGCTAGTAGGTACTTAGCGTAGTATAAGCGTCGAGCAGTCTAATCGCTAGGTAACGCTAGAGTCCGACCGGGATACCGATAATTCTAAGGATAGGTCTATAGAGAGTATCTATAGGACCCTACCCTCTCGGCTTAGTCTTAGTATTATACTATCGCGTAGATATAGCGGAGCGCCTACGCTAAGCGTAGTAAATACGGGTATAGATATTACGATAGGCAAGCCTAGACTAAAGGAGCTAAAACCCTTTAAGGATAATACTATTAAGGAGGTAAGGAGGTTCCTAAGGGAACTAGCCTTAATCTTTGCTTTGTTAGGAAATGCGTATCGTACTAACTATAGCAAGACGCTATATAGGGTTATATACCTTATAGGCGATGTATATAAGAACTAGTATAATAACTATAGTCTCGAAGACCTAGGTACTTATATCTATAAAGATTTTAAGGATTTCTACGTTAACTACGTAGGGGATCCTATAAACCGTATACTAGACGTAACCCTCGAGTATAAGGCGGCGCGTTAGCGTAAGAACTAGACGGTTTAGAACTTTGCCCTCGAACTCGTAGTACTAGAGGATTAGCTAAGCGACTATACCGAGGTATAGCGTATACGCTACCTACTCGCAAAGTTATAGCCTACGCTACGTAGTACTATCGTTAAGTACTATACTATTCTAGAGCTAAGGTAGGAACTAGTATAACTCGTAGCTCGTATCGAGACGCTAGATAGACTATTTAGTAAGAAACGAGAGCGAGATAACGAGGACTATAGTAGTTTAAAGAAGAAGCGCCGCCTTAATAACTATAGTAGTAGTAAGGAGTAGGGTAGACGCGATAGGAAAGTAGGCGAGAAGCCTACGCGGACTAAAGACTCGAAGCCTAGTTAGGACCTATCTTTAGTTAAATACTATAGGTATAAGAGGAAGGGCTATTA
>LFZO01000838.1:0-17822 GCA_001578225.1 Pseudocercospora musae
AAAGCGTCGAACCGTCGGCGTTCCTACTAGAGTCGTATATTATCGCGATCGATCTCCTCTATCTCCTCTAAACGCGAGCGACGTATATCGCTACTACGGTTATCGGGGCGGCCTCGTAGGTAATTACGTTCTATAGGGCCTTAATAGTCGTCTACTATCGGGTATAGCGACGAATTGAACGGTAACGAACGACGTATCCGCTATATATAAGGTCCTTATAAAGGTCGTCGCTAAAATACTAAGGATAGGGTATCCGTCGACCGCTAGGATACTAGCGAACGCGACGGGGCCTACGAACGCGATACTACTCTCTACCGGGTCGCTATCGGCGTATTTCCCGTATCCGGTAGTTCTAGCTACGGCGAATATATACTCGACTACCTCGAACGGGTCGGCGGCTCGCTCTATTAGGCAAGTCTAGTACGCTCGATATCTATAGGGGAGTATATTTCGGGGTAATATTGCTTGTAGTAGTACGACTCGTAGGTCGTAGGGAGTACGGCTTTTACTTCCTTAACTACCCTAGTAAGTAGGCCTTTGTCTACTACCTACTATCCTAGGAAGTTAAACTCGTCTAAGACATATAGGCTTAGTTCTTAGACCTTAGCGGCCGAGGGCCGTAGATTCCCTACGATAGGATAGTAGTATAGGACGTAAGCCGCTAATAAGTCGATACGGCCTTGCTTACTCCTTAACTAGGCCGCAAAGGTATCGCTATAGCTTACGTATTACACGATGTAAGTATAGATCTATATTATATGCGGTTCAATAGCCGGTAATCTAAAACCACGGTAGGGGGGATGTAGTTAGACTACTAGATTAAGGGAGTGCCGTTTCTAGTCGAGTTAGAAGCGGGACCCGAGCTAAAGAGGTTTTCTAGTAGTATCGTAACGTTGTTAATATAGAATCTAGGACGAACGAGTAGCTAGTATTCAAGATCCGGTTCCCCTATTACCTATTAGAAGTAGGAACTATAGTCGTATTAATGCCGGTACCTTCTCTCCGTCCGATAGATCTTGCTCGTACTAGATTACAATTGTAACCGGTAGTTATAGCTATACCGCCTACTCCGACTCGTAGTTGCCCTAATAGAGGTAACCCGCGATGAAGCGAATGTAGGAGGGTATTGTAGTGCCGGCGGCGCTATAGAGGCGGCCGTCGACTAGCGCGGAAGTGTAGTAAACTAGCTACTTGCGAATCGAGTCGAATAGGTCTAGATCGTAGAGATTGGCTAGCCGATCGTATAGATCTACGCTAATCGTCTTTGTCTAGTCCGTATCGGCGCGATATCGCGATAGCTCGTCGGTTTAGGTAGTAGTAGAGGTAGATTAGTATAGTAGCTAACCGTGTCGTAAGCTTAGCAAAGCTACTAAGTTAATAGGCACCGTAGGAACGGAACGATCGTAATAGTTAGTATACAAGTTAATTAATTGTCTAAACTACGTTCTATAGGTACAAGATATCCTAGTATCATGCCGATACTAGGCCGGACCGTAACATAGAATACCTAAAAAGTACCTAGTATTTAAGAAGGGTAGTACTACTAAGTTAGGATTAGAGATATGTCTTAAAGCTTTTATATAGATCTACTCTAATACTAATTTTACTACTAACCTAGGCATAGCTAGATTAGTTTTAGGATTTCTAGTACTTATGTCTAGAGCACTAATTATCTAGAGATTACAACTTTAGAAGGAGGTTGTTTAGTTAAGTACCGAAGCTAAATATATTTCTCTAAATGAAGTAGTAAGGGAACTTAGATAGCTTAAGAATCTTTTAGATAAAATCAAGAGATTTACTAGTCTCGATATAAAGTGTATAACAATCAATATTAATAACTAGTTAGTAATCTACCTTGTAGAGAACTATATAAATTTAGGAAGAAGTAGATATACTAATCTAAGAAATCACTACTATAGGGAATAGTTTGATAAGGGCAACATTAGGGTTAAATATATTAATACCTACTATTAAATAGCTAACTACCTAACAAAGCTAAGGTTAAATAACTAAATCCTATAAAGTAGGATTCTCTAAGCTATTCTTTTAGAATTTCATTTATTCTAGAACTAGAAGACAAACTTAATACATTCATTTACATTTTATTAAAATTAATCTTAAAACTAAGTATAGAGCTTTTTAGCCTAGGTATTATTCAACAACCTAGGCTCTAAACTAAAATGCTAAGAAACAAACTAAGCCTAGTATGGTTTTTAGATCTTCTCCGGTATAACTAAATCAACTAACTACAATTAAGGATAGCGGTACCTACTACCTCTAAAAGTAGAACTATTAGTAAACCTTCGGTAAAAATCGGATTTAATACGCCTAATAGCATAATTTATAGCCCCTATTACTTTACTATTACTATTACTTAATAAATAGTTAAAGTTAATAATAATCTACCTACGCTATAAACTATCTCTACTAATAAAGATCTCCCGAGCTCGATTAATAACAACTATATTCGGTCCTAGTACACTACTTAAGCCTTAAGACATAACCAAATTAGCCCTTAAGCGAGCTAACTAAGAACGAGGAGTTGACTAGTATCTAGAAGTACTATAACGGCTATACTAAAGTCCCTATCCATTATTGATATAGGTATTATAAAAGAAAGTATTACTAGCTACGTTTGTACGCTAAATCTTATTGTATCTAATAAATACCTTGCCTTATATATTATTTGCATAGTACTAGTAAGGAGGAGTCTACTATACAATACTAGTACTTACTTTAGCTAAAAGACTAGGCAAGTAGTTAATATAGCTACTTATGTTAATAGAGCCCTAGCTATTAAATCTAGGATACTAGACTAAAGGAATTGGATTACTAGTAGTATTATTAAAGAAACCCATCTACTAGGAAGATAGCTTTATAGGCTAACTAATACTATTACTACGGTTCTAGGCCTTAAGTATCTATTAATACTAGTTAAGGTTAACCTTGCTTAAATGAAATCTAGAGATAAAAGTAGTATCTACTATAGCCTAGAGCTAACTATTAGTTATATTTGTAGTAGCTATAATAAATCCTATTAAGGTTAGTAAAGATCCCTATAATAGCTAATATCTAGCTTATCTTTATAGGAATTTTTAAAGAGTTAGAAAAGATATAACCTAGTCTAAATAGTAAGCAAATTGCTTAATATTGCTAGAGTTAGTATAGAAAGAAGAAAGTCAAGTTTAGCCTTAAAGGTTAAAGAACTTATAAGTACTAAGATTAAGGATATAAGGTATCTATACTTAAGCTATTTAGTAAATATATAACTACTTAAAGAAGTAAAAGAAAGCATAGGAGCAATCTAACTTAGTTAAGTAGGCTAATAGGCTATAAGAGCCTAAAGGAAGTAAAGAAATAACTAATCTAAGGACAATAAGGATACTAATCTAAGGTTAGGAACTAACTAGAGTTAAACTAAAGGAGCTTATAACCTTTATTAAGGTATAAGCTAAAGCATATATAGTATATAAAGCTACTAAAGTAAAGGGTAATTAGTAAACTTATAAGCAACTATTAACTAACTAACTAAAGGGGAGTATTGTATATTAGTTAGTATACTAAGGTAATAGGGGAGGATTAATAATAGGTAGCCTTTAAGGGCACTAATTTAAGGCTACTATTATAGACTTATTTAGTCTATTATATACTAACTTAGGGTTACTAACAAGGACATATAAAGGTAGACTAGTTAGCTACCTTCTATAGTTTATGCAATTCAGTAGGCAATTCACGAATGTCTCGGTCTGTACCATCAATTCACACCAGCAATCACACCAGAACTTTAAGCATATATTATACAATCTTCGACTCGAAACTCAGCATTGCGAGCCAAGACTACAAACTCAAGACCGCCCTCATAAACACACCCAAACAGCTCCGCACCAAGACCTGAACAAGTTTTCTTGGCCAGTAACTCCCTCGACTGCTCAAAAACCTCGTAAAATCAACATGGACGCTTGAAGGGGGAAATCAGGCACAATCTCTGGCGCTCGACAATGCATCCATCTCACTCTCGAGGCGTCCCCGTTCGGTGTTGACGATGCAGCTGAGCAGATGGAAAATCGGTACAGTAGTTGGGGGTCAGCTTGCGCGCCTCCAACAGAAACTGGTGTAGGAGACCAGTCATTTTCCGACCAATAGATGCGCACCATGTCCCTAAGTACTGTATCGGTTTTCCATCTGCTCAGCTATACCTTCGATACCACTCTGGGCTGGGTACTTGGCACATGGTTCGTCAAAGCGTCTCGGTTGGGCTCAGATCGCAATGATGGTGGTCGGAAAAAGGATCCCCCCGGGTCGCTATGTTTGAAAGAGTGTGTAGAGGGGGGTTTCGAGCCGATCATATGCTGGATATGCGTTTTGAGATAATTTTGGAGCGGAGAGGAGGGAGAGAGAGCAAGAAATGATTTGAGAGATTCTGTGAGACTGATCTGGCTTGTATATTGGGAATTTTGGGAGGATTTTGGAGAAGATCGCCGAGGAGCAGGAACTTATTGTAGAGATATTATGAGGAGGAAGTGCTGGGGAACGGCGAGGAGGAAGATATAGCACGAAAAGGTGACGGACCTGGCGCTTGACAAGGCATCTATCTCACTCTCCAAGACATGTAACGCGGTTTCCACCTTCTGTGTTGACGATTCACTTGAGCACAATATGGGCCCCCTCCATCTGTCCAGGTACATCGTCAATACAGGAAAAGGTGGATACCGTGTTCCACGTCTTGGAGAGTGAGATAGATGACCTGGGCAGCGTGCGCAGGGATACCGTACGTGCCTTAAAAGAACAAGGCCTATGATTTGGTTGTCAGGCAACCGATACACACACAGAGCGGTCTCATCAGTGCACGTCTCGCACAGTCGTTAGGGCACGGCACCATGGCGACGATAATCTGACGGGCTCGAGATCGAGTCGTATCAAACGAAAGATCTGTCCAATCTAGCAAAGACAACTTTCACATCCTTCAGTGGCAGGAAGATGTGTTGGGGGAAAAGTAATTTCATGTTGATCAGATCAAAAAAAAAAAACATGAAGCTGGAATGCTCATGTTCACGTCAGGCGAATATTGGTATGATGCTGCTCAGACATCTGCTCCACGCCTTCTCGCTGCCTCATCGAGTCCGGACCTTGCTCCTCAAGATATGTCTATCGCCTCTGGCATCTCACCACGCTTCTTCCTACCTATTCTCTCTTTCCCGTCCGCGTCTTCGCCCTCTTCATGCGGTGCGTACCAGCCAGAATCGAAGCTTCGAAAATCTGATTCCTCACGCCGCTTCCCGCGCTTCTCTTCTGATTCCCGCGCCAATCTCGACTCGTTCACCGTAATGCCGATTTTGTTGCGAAAGCACGCCCTTCCAAGCTCGCAGCGTTTGTCATCTGCCGAGAGAGCGCCGCTCATCACATGCATCTTATTGTCGCTAGCATAGAGTCCTCCATCGATAGTGTTGAGCCCGATATCCGCATCGAAAACCACGCCACCCAATCTGCCTTCCTCTGCAAAGCCGCTGCTTACTGCATTGGCCGCCGACAGCTTTGTGCCGCGCAGCTTGGTCTCGAGTTCCCAGAGTAGCTTCTCCGCCTTGCGCTGGTACTTGCCGGCGCCAGGCGTGGGCGTGAAGGTATTTGGAAATAGTCGGTCGGTGTTGAAACGGCCTACCGAAGCGGCTGGAGGTGGGCTGAAGGCGTCTCGGTGAAGTTGGCCATTCAGGACTCGGGCATCGCGGTGCTTCTGAGTAGGAATTGAGCGCGTTCCACGTCTAGTCCTGGGGCTCGCTTCTTCTCTGTCGGCAGTAGTCATGTCCGGTAAAACTGTGGCTGTTGCGCGAAAGCTGATCTGCGAGCCTCGAACTGTGTTCAGTCGAATGATGCAGTGAGTCCTTCAAATCAGGACTTGTAGCAAGTGTTTGTGCGCCAAGTCTTGTGAAGACCAGTGCGTTAGCAAAGCGACGGCGGTATCTATTGCAAGAGTGAGTCGCAGTAAATGTTGCCTGGATCTGTTGATCGCGAATCTGTTTGCTTTATGTCGTGTGCAGAGACAAGCTCGTGTATGCACAATCACGCAGCCAGCTCAGGACCATTGATGTGCTTCGAAAACACGTGCCTAGCACATAACTTTGCATGTGAAGCGCCATGTGATCTGTCAATTGCCTTTCATGTGATGCTCTTGGACCAGCTATGTGTGGGAGCTTGATAGTGATAAGCTCCGGTGGTGGCTTGCGGCACTGGAGCATTAAGGCCCCACCAATTTCCGCATGTGGTCTCATCATGTATTTGAATGTTCACGTCACGGTCCTCAAGATTATCCATCGACTCCCAGCTTCCATCATTGAACACCTCATTAAAAGCATTAAAGTCCACATTCTCCATACCGGCGAAGGGATCGAAATCGAGGTTGAAGTCCATGACCGAGCCAGTACCAGTGCATGGCCCCGAGAACGATGAGCCATGGTGACTAGCGGGAGTGCCTGCTGAGTACGATACAGGTGCCTCTGATTGAGAGTAGTTGTATGGCGCGGCTGCCATTGCCTGGTGATTGGGAGCATGATTTGTAGCTGCATGCTCCGGCTGCTTGTTTTGCTGAACCTGCACCATGCTTGGACTGTATCGAGGCGCTTCTTGGAGTGCTGGAACTGATATGTCGGTCCGAGTGCGCTTATGACTGCTCTGCTTCTGTGCTGCCAGCTGTTGCCTATTCTGCAGTCGTATGTGACGCGCTCGCTCAATCAAGGTATGCACGTGTTGCCAGGCTGGCTCGTCTCGCTTGGTCTTGTACATTCGGTCCCAGTCAGCCAAGATTGGATCAAGCACTGCCCAAGCATTGGCTGCAAAATCAAGATTTGTGCTCCAGCCGAGCTCAGCAACAACAATCGCGAGCGAATGCCACTGCACATAGCCTCGGAAGTACCAGTTGTAGTCGGCTATTCGCTCGTCATTCGCCATGCCATGCGTCCCTTGAATAATGTCCACAGACGCTCGCAGTAGAGTCACGCGCTCTTCTTTCGGCATATCCTTTGTGGGCGTCGTGCCGAAAGGAAAGTCGATGATCAAGCGCGCTTTAATCAGCATACTCTCGACGAAGTTCGTGCATAGCCAATCGTAAGCCCGTGAAGTGTGCATGTACTGCATATAATTCGTGTCCAATCTGGCTTTCGCTTGCTCATAATAGTCGTTTTGGTGATCTCTCACGCTGTGCTGGCCTGAAGATTCTTGTCCAGCCCAGTTGCCGTTTCTTTCTTTCCTTATTCCCCAGAGGCCAAACACAAGTCGGTGAATCTCAAAGCGGAGAATGGGGAATGTCATGTCTGCAACTCCTACCCGGGTCTGGGGTGGATGTGTCATCCGAGGATCCAAGTCATTGTCGTTCAGGTTGGCTGGCATCTGGACGTTTCGATCTTTCAGAATCGTCGTGTTCCGCGAGCCTCCTTCCTCAGCGGTTCGAGACTCCAGGCCGCACAAGTGGAACCACAATCGCCGACGTATCTCAACCTCAAATGGTGAATATGTGCCCTCCGGATCCTCGTGAAGCCCTATCATCTGCGCCGAGCGTACTGCGAGCGAGAACAAAGCTCGAACATTAGTGCCGTCATCTGCTCGTCTGATACAGATAATATAAAGCACAAGGGCTTGCAATGCCTCTAGCTGAGGTATATCGTAATTCTCGCTCAGTGCAGCCTCAACACTCCGGCCATATCGATGCATCAAGACGTCTTGTCCCTCGCCGAATATGCGTCTTGCCTCACGCGCAGTGCATGTGCTCAATGCTGCGTAGTACATAGCAAACATCAAAGCCTCCGTAGAAGATGAAATGTTGCTGAAACTGTCGATGGCACTGAACAGCTTTCTGGCAAATGTCGGACAGTGTATCAGCTTGGTCATAGGATCAACTTTGGTCACAAAGAGATGCCAGTATTCGAAAATGCGACGCACAGGAGGATGTCGTGTGCCAACAGCGCTCTGCGGGCCAGAATTGCTGTAATTTTGAGGCCAAGCTCCATCGTCGTATTTGTTGTCATGCTCCGAGACTGACGACTTGGTAAGTGCAATGAGCGCATCTTTTACCAAGTCTTCAGAATTTGCTGTCTGGGCTGGCGGTCGTGCCTCAGCTGAGAGAGCAGGTCGTCCGTACCCGGCATGACCTGAGGAAGATCCTTGGCCCGGGCTTGCAGAGTCAGCATCGCGAGTGCCATCTGGTGTATTATTCTTCGGCTCGAGATACTTGACAAGATCTTCCAGGTGTCTCTGTCTAGCCGGCTTATCCTTCTTGTATGGCCCTCGCTTGCGCTTGACACCAAGCTCTGGAGTTGGATAGACGCAAGGCAGGTCGCTTTTGGTGCAGTTCAAGCATCCTTCTGGCTCACGACTACATTTCAGCTTTCGTCGCCGGCATCCTAAACAAGAAGTCCCAGGCTTGTTCACGGTGTTCTGGAGGAGAATTGCTTCCGACATGTTGTGGGCAAGCGGATTCGATCCAGCGGATAGCGTGCCTGACGTGAGACGTACATAGGGAGCTCGCGGGAATGGTCTCTTCCGAGGTGTTGTCTGCACTCAATGCTGTTGCTGATGTATCATGTCGCCTTCGATGATGATCCAAGGTTCGGTCCGGAGAGAAGTGCCGACAAAGTATTCTATTGTAGAGTACGCCTCGCTGCCTCGCTGCCTCGCTGCCTCGCTGCTGTTGCCGCCCACAACGCAGTCCGCGGTCAATCGCCGCCAGTCGCCGTTTCAATATTGTAGTGAGTGCCCAAGGTCGCGTGCAGAAAGGTCTTGGAAGAGCTCTGGGCTTCTGAGGCACAACTTACAAGCAATCTCATGCCCCAGATCGCCGAAACCTTTTTCTCCATCTTGGAGCTGGCGAATGACATGGCTCACGCAGGGACAATACTATAGAATCCGGGCATCTACACCGAACTTATGTCGAATTACCGACAAGACAACGCAAGCCGAATCTGCCGCTGCTCTCGTGATATGGAACACCTCGATTGTTTGTTCATCATCTACTTTGTGTATCAAGCTAGAACTAGCTGCATACAATGCAGGCACTCTCAGCCATGCGCTCAGAAGAGCAGGCCCATAGTGCCATTGTGCATCTTAAAAGGTACATGCCACACGACTATAGTGAAGGGCTGCGATCAGCATTAGTATTGGTGTGCCCCAAGAGCGGTGGCTGTGTTAGCTATCAGATCATAAGCATTCCATGCATCGCTGCCAACGTCGAGAGCTTGAGTAGCGAAGAGGTTGATTATGCAGGTCAGCAATTGAGGTTGAGACACGACTCATGAGTGTTCGGGTCTGCATCGCGACGCGCTCTGTCGAAATGACATGTGCACGGCAACGACAAGACTTGAGACGACATCTGGAGTCACGAATGCTTGCGCACGTTCGAAACAAGCCGTCGTGCTTTCCTGATTGCATCGATATTTCGTGACGTCGGCTTGGACCTCGATGCTGCGCGTTCGGCCAGGCTGCGTTTGCGAGGGAGGTCCATCATGGTTAGTATATACTATGTTTGGCTTGAGCAATGCATCTCGCATGGAACAAGGCGGTGCGTTTGCTCGATCTGCCGACCACACTCGCTGATCGAATTCGAACATGCTGGGTGTGTGTCGGCTTGTCACGTATTCATAGCAGTGCACGAGGACTCCTTGGCTGGGATATATGAGATATCATATGCATCTGCAAATGAATATGGCATATTCAATATTGGTCCACTTTACTCGAGGATGTCCCGCGCACCCGCGCACAACGGGTCACGGAAGCATGGGGCACCTTAATCAGAAAGCGCCCGACCGCCAAATGCCAGCTTGATTGTCCGAGTGTTCTTGTGCTTAAGACTGCGACAAGAGGCGTACGGCGTAGGGGCGAGAAGGATGAGAGACGTCGCAGGACAGCGGGCATTGTGAACCAGCACGTGCAGGAACAACAGCAAGCTGCAACAGGCGCTCAAAGAGGTTCGTGCCGTGCGGGTGTCCCGCGAGCCGATGTCAGCGCTGCAGGGTTCTAAGTGGATGCAAAGCTGCACTTCATCTCCCATGCCTTCGCGCAATCTCCTCGCACCGTTGCCCCAAGCGTTTTCAACACCGTTTTCAAGGCTACTGCACACTGTCCAATCTGTACTGGTGGCGGTCTGAGAGGCGACGAGAAATCATGGCGCCAGGTGGCCAGGCGAGCTGACACTGCGCGCAGAGCAACGAGATGGGAGTCGCATGGGAATCACATGGGAGTCGGATGGGAATTCAAAAAGGAGTGAATGACAGTGGGATATGGAGTCGATCATGTCCAAAGTGCAGACGCGTGCAGTGTGCGCAGTGTGCACTCTAGAGCCTGTCTGGTTGGATTGCGCGCAGCTCCTTGTCTTCACAGGCCCAGGCCAGCTGGCAGCCGCGCGCCCTGAAACCCAAGACAGTCTCAGTCTCTCCAGCTTCCCAGAATGGACGACTGGCTCTTAAGTCGCTGTGCGATTATCGTCCCATGACTTTCCCGATGATGAGTGGCTCTCACTGTCTAGCAGAGTTTTGCTCTAGCACGCCCTCGGAACGGGAAAGAAAAGCTCGCTGGCGGCTGGCCTGTCAAGACTAAGATGGCTGAAGCCTGAAGCACATCGGGCTGAGGAGATTGTCCTTCATTCAAGGATGCGCCGGGGCAACCTTGCCAGCGAATACCTGTTGGTCATTTGCAGGGCTCCGTCATATACACGCATTTCGTCCTGCATCTTCGTCACCTTGTCTCCTCCGCTTGCTGTGCACCAGCCTTGCGCACTGCCCTATGGACCCCGAGCCATAGCACTAATATTCTGGAGATGCTGAGAGGAGCCTGAGCTGACTGAAAGCTGATCTGGCCATTCGATACCTGGTGCAGATCAATTCCAGTCGGCGACAGAAGAGAATATGCGTCTACAATACACGTTTGTCTCGCTGCTTGTAGCGCTATCCTGCGCTGAACAGCTCGAGAGAAATGGCTTGCGCGCGCGACAGGACGACGTGGCAACTGCGACACATACCGCACCCGCCAGCAGCAAGACCAATGTCGAAAGCACGCCCACTACGACAGGTCCAGCCTCGACCGCATCTGCGTCCAAGACTGGAGACGAAGGAAAGACCAAGTCCAACGACATCAGCAGCGGAGATGCGACCTCGCCCATTACACTTGCGCCAACTGCCACACCAAACATCGATACTCCACATTCAAATGCGACCTTGCCTGCAGATGATACAAACGACACCGGTGCTTTACCTATCAAGCCAAGGATCACACCTGGTCTGGGAGTCGCAGGCGCAATCCTCATTATTGCCGGATTGGTCTTGGGCTTCGTGGGTATCAAGCACAGACCGACACAGACATTCCTCAGCACATCTTTGTTGATCGCCCTGGGAATCGAGGTCCTTGTCATTTATCTCATGAATCCACCTGTCCCGGATGCGATCCAAGGTGCATATGTCGTTGCTGGAGTCGTCGGTGGCTGTCTCCTGGGCTCTCTGGCATTGATATTCAAGGAAGTCTCCGAGGGCTTCGGATGTGTCCTGGGAGGCTTCTGCTTTGCAATGTGGTTGCTCACCCTGGCTCCAGGAGGATTGATCAAGAATCAGGTTGGCCGCATTATCCTCATCGGCATCTTTTGCGCAGCATGCTTCTGCTTGTACATTAGCCGCTACACTCGAGTGTACGGCATCATCGGTTGCACATCTTTCGCTGGATCTGTCGCCTTTGTCCTTGGCATTGATTGTTTCAGCAAAGCCGGATTGAAAGAGTTCTGGATGTACATCTGGAGTTAGTGTCTGCGCCCTCCGTTGGTCGTTAACCATACTGACTGCAAGCAGATCTGAACGCCGACGTTTTTCCTCTTTTCACTGACACTTACCCTATCAATCGTAATATGAGAGCAGAGCTCGCGGCCATCATCATCGTTGCATTTCTCGGAACACTATCTCAAATCAAGATCTGGAAGATCGTGAAGGAGCAGAAAGCAAGACGAGAGGCCGACCGGCTTCGTGAGCAAGAGCTTAGAGATGCAGAGGAGGCAGAAGTCGGAAGAGACATCGAAAGTCGAGTTGCCATCGATCGTGCAGCGTGGGAAGGCGACTACGATGGTAAGAAAGCACCGATGGTACACATTGACTCTGCAATGGCATCAACGGACAACATCACTCGCAAGAACAGCGGCGCGGACAGCTATAATACCTCCAAAAAGGATGGCGAAAAACGATTCTCTTTCGCCATGGTCAATATTCGGCCTGGTACAAGAGATAGCATGGGGAAAAGGTCATCGACGTCCAAACGGAAGTCGAACGCAAGCTTTGACTTTCTTGCGAGCTCGTATAAACGATCTTCGGCAGTGCCTAGCCTCCCGCCACTGACTTTTGGAGAGGGCGATACGAATTCACCGGTAGCCCGGTCGACTTCTGCCGCGGAGTCCCCTTCAACGACTGCCGGTCCGTCAACGCCAGGCCTTGGCATCAGTGGTGCTGGTGCTCTCAACGACAGACGTGGGGTGGAAATGAATCGATCTTCACTTGCCTCTCTCTCTGCCAAAGCAGCACAAGATGCTGCACAACAGGACGATTGGGAACCAGAAGAAGATGACCTGGCGTCATCTGTTGCGGCCACTATGGCCGAAGGCCCAGACATGGATGCTTTCTCCACAAAAGCACTTTCTCGACCCGGTTCTTCATACTTTCCTTATGGAGCCGGGTCATCACCATTGAACTCGCAGGAAGAGTTCATCGAAGACAACGACGATGAAGCGTTGTGCTTACCTCAGAAGAGCCCAAGCGTTGGTGGTGGGTCAAGTCGACTCTCCGTCGGCCCACGAACGCCGGGTACACTAAGTCGATCGCCTTCTATCCGAGGAGATAGCAACGCGACATCCAGAGAGCCAGTGGTGCTCAAGGACAAGTTACCAAAGCGGATATCGAAGGCCGCACAAAACTACCGGACAGGCGAATGGGCCAAAGAAGTCACCCGAGCTGAACCGGAACCTCTGGAAGAAGTGCCGGAGCACACGCTTGATGCTGTTCAAGTCGAAATGGACGATGCAGCAGAAAAGGCCAGGGCTCGAGAGAACAATGCCTCGCCACTACCGCCTCCCGTTCCACCTGTTCCCGAGCAGGTCGCTGCGCCGTCGAAGGCAGAGAAGAAGATCAGCCAGCGCCTTTCTCGCACCCCTTCAGGATCAGCCGCAGTACCAATCTATGCACACGCCTCCACAGCAGGCGATGCGGATTGGTCAGCACCTTTGGCGAAGAGGACGAGCAGTAATCCTGCTCTGACATCTGCACCGATGACTGATGGAACACGTAATGTGTCCGCACCACTGCTCGATGAGCAACCACCTAAGGACTATTTCCCTCCCATGCCAAAACCTGACCGCACCTCGCTGGTGCCAAACAGGCTGTCACTGATGCCCGGACGGGCCACTCCAAACCTACTTGATGAGCGTCGTGAGCGGCTATCGAATCGAATAACAACCACTTCCTTCATGACACCTACACCAGAAGTTGTCATAGAGACAGCCTCGACCTCGGACGTAAGTAAAGGTGGAGGCTCTACCGGAGAAAAGAGCTCAGTCACGTCACTGTCCGACGGAAATGTCATCGGTGAGGAGGGAGCTGAAGACATGACACTTGCGGAACGAAAAGCACTCGTCCAACAACAAGCCATTCTCTCACATCAAAATGCTCGCATGTCGGCACAAGATCTTCGCAACTCTATGATGACAACGCCTCTGGTCAACGCAATTCCTGGTTCGAGCACATTTCCGGCTCCTAAGCCTGTCCGACTCTCTTCAGCAGGCACTCAGCAACCAATCTACGACTCTCACCAGCCTCGACGAACGTCCCACAACGCCAACAAGCAAGCCATGAACTGGAGTGCTTGGCGCTCCAGCAACGCCATTGTAGCGGACTCGAGGCTCTCATACAACAATGCTGATTCACAAATGGACATGTTACGAGCAGCAAGAGTACAGAGCGAAGTGGAGGCCAAAGCTCGAGAGCAGCGCAAAAAGGAGCTTCAAGAACAGATCGATGCCCATATGCGAATGGGCGGAATGCACGACCGTCACCGAGAAGTTCTGTCGAGGATGCAGAACAAAGTCGACAAGAACATATGATGCACATACTACCGCGGATGTACACACTGGCCAATCTACTTTGCAACGTTGGGCATGAGAATGGAACATGCCTACCCTTCTCTTGAGACGCGCTGGGAATAAAAGTATTGATACCCATGCCCCCAATATGATGATACCCAAGAGAACTAGATTTTTTGGTGGGGAAGGTATATGAAGGCACAGGACATAGGTCGTCCTTTTACTACTACTTATGTACATCCATGTAATGTCTGAACCAGTCCATAATACTTCCAGGAAATGGAATGAGATGGGAATGGAAACCAACCCATTCATGGCTGTGACTTCCTCAAATTTGCAAGATCTTGATTCACTTGGTTCCCGAGCTTCTTGATATCAACCCCAAAACGCCTCGCTAATGTCAAGACTGAATGCTTGAAATGCGCTTCCTCGCAGAACTCCGATCTCACGTCCGTCATGAAGATTTTGGCCACACAGGAGCCTGCCTGTCGCAATGCTCCATGATTCCATGTCCCTACACAATCACAAGATCATGAGATTTGCCAATTGCCTTCGAATTTAACAGCCTCTTGCTCTCTTACTCCCGAAGGGCTTGTGAGTGGGAGACTATGAGTATACCCATTTCTGAGCAGCCTTTTCAAGTTCATCGCTTTCCACCCTTCTTCTTGCTTGGAAAGGCCACTTGGTTGCGTGCCTTCTTGCGTGACTTCCTCTCTTGTCGTTGTGCTCTTGCTTCTTGCAGACGCTTGACCTCTCGTTTGCTTCGAGTCTTTTTCGTGGATGCATCCATGTCGACATCTGCTACTGCCTCGTTCTTCTTCGCTGCTTCCTTGGAGTCTGCATCAGAAGGTCTCGTCAGCATCATGTCCAGCGGCCGACACTTCAGAAAATGTGAACCCACCTTCCTGCTCTACGTCCATTCTCTCTTCCTTGGGTGCTTTGGCCAGTGCGAGCAGCTTTGCGGAAAGACGCTCATTCCGTGCCTGCTCAACTGGTCCAAATACTCGCTTCTTCAGCGCGGAATTGTTCTTCTTGATTCTGCTTGCTCTTGCGCTGGAACCCATTTTGGCGGTGAGTGTCTTCTGCAGTGGTAACTGTCGCAAGAAAATGTAATCGATAGCCCTTCGTTCTGTGCAGGTCGGCGCGGCAGCCAGAAGCGCTGCCGATTGCCGAGAGATCACTGCCGGCGCCGTGATGACAGTTAACCCGACCGCGCTAAACGCGGGACTGACTGAGCACGTGATACAGCTCGGTCTGACTTTCTACCGTACAGTCGGATAAGCTTTTGCGGGGTTAGCTTTCGCGTACCTACTTATCCTTATACAATCTACTAAGATTAATAATAGCTAAACCTATTCGAATTATTATTAGTATCTATTCGAATTACTAATAAACAATCTTATTCAAATTATAAACTAAAGATATTCGAACTATTAAACTTATTAACATTACTCCTACTTATCCTTCCGAGCGCTCTAGTAAAAGCTATTCGTATTAGTCGAAGCGTAGCAATTCGAATCTAAAAAGTATCTTACTCGAATCGATATTATTCGAATTAGAATAGTATCTAATTCGAATTATGCCTTTCTTACTAGAGATTAATTTACTATTTATAGAAGAAGATCTAAATACCTTTTTAAAAGGCTACGAAGAGTATAAGGATTAGTTCTTTATCGAAGATAGGATCTATTCTAAGTAGATAGACCTTAGCGGCGACGAGACTAAACTAGATGAATCTATCGTACTAATACGAGGGCCGACAAACCCGATAACGGCTAAATATATCGAGTTTATTAGGGCATTGCCTTCGTATCCGGATACCGATAATAATAGATATACTTTTCTTATCGATCTTCGTACTAAGATTAATATTACTAAAGAGACTATAGTAAATAGTTTAGTTAAGTAGGTTATTAAGGATATCGACGTATATAAATCGAATCTTATAGCCTTCTTATTCGAATAAGATTAATTCGAATAACTTATATTAATTATTCGAACTAGGTATAATACTCGCGAACCGCTTAAAAGGATATATCTACTATATAGTATACCTTCTTCGATCGACTTAGACAAGGCGCTAAGTATAACAAATACGCTTTTCAATATAGTAGTATACGTTACTACTAATACCTAGATAATACCCTTCGTTTAATAGACTATATAAGCCTTCTAGATAACTTCCTTAAGTAACTAGCTACCTATCGACGTAAGGGTCCTAACGCTATAGAGCTAGATATACTAAAAAGAAACGCGATAAAGTAAGTAAAGATTCGAATAAATAGTAACGCTAACTCGAATAATTATTATTCGAATTAGTATACCCTATAATTCGAATAGGCCCCCTTAAATATATCCCGTTTACTTATATATTCTAGTATGTATTTTAGTACCCGAGACTAATTCGAACGATCTATTACCTACCGCGATTCGAAGAGCTTATATAGTCTAATAATAGGACAATTTCGGCTTCTAAGTATAGGTATCCTACTTCGATTATATCGATTCGAATAAATAACTTATCTAATTCGAATAGTTTAATAGTATTCGTAGATTCTATATCCGCTATTTAAACCGATAGGCAAACGCTACGAATCGAGACGACTATTTCTTTAGGGCTATTCGACATTCTAATTAGATCGATACCGACTATCTCTAGAACTTCTATATAAAGTCGCGACCTATAAGGCACGCTTACTATTACTAAATTAAGCAAAGTAACAAGTAGAGGAAACATTACGATAACGTTATTTAAATAGATTCGTCTAATATTCGAATTATTCTAATTCTTATTCGAATTATTACTAATATTTATTCGAATTAGGCTTTATATATCCGTAAGGTCCTAGAGAGATACTACGCTATAGCTACTTAGTATCCTTTCTAAAGCTTGTACTAGAAGACCTTATTAAATATCCGTACGTACTATAGATATCGAGAGGCATATATACGTACCCTCCGCTACCTTCTAATAGATTACCGGTATCGATTCTTAAGGAAATTCGAATCCTAATCGCCCGTTATACTAGCGATAAGCTTACTTTTAGTAAGGGCTATTCGAATAAAGGTATTATTTTATTCGAATAATCGTTATTCGAATAAGTCCTAGAACTAACTCGAATTAGCTAGCTTCGAACAAACTAAGATCTACAAAGAGTAGCTTAAGGATAAGGGCGTTAGTATAATCGAGAAGCTTATATAAGGTATAGCGATTAAGGATAGGATCTTAGTAGAGATTATAAGATAAAGGCTTCTTCGTTATCCGAGGGATACTTACCTTATAGGCGTCCTATTTGAATACGAATAGTAGAAGTTGGATCCTAAGATAGTAAGTAACTCGAATAGAGTCGGATCTATATTCGAATAAAAAGTACTACTAATTCGAATATTGTAATACATTTAAGGCTTATAGAATTCTTGCGACGATACGATAGTTATTTACTTTTATAAGTTAGTAGCGTAGCTTTTTTACTAGCTCGGTTACTTTAAAGTTAATATATCCTTTAAGCGAGTACGATAGAAGGACCTAAATAAGATTATCTTCGCGAAGTTCGATAAGCGCTAGAACAAGAGTACGTAATTCGAATAAAGGACTATTCGCTTCGAATTATAAAGCTAACTAATTCGAATTAGACATCGTTCTCGCTAGATACTTTGTTAGGGAGAAACGACTCGGATCTATAAGCTATGTTTTAGTCGCCTTTTACGTCTAATCGATAAGGTTACTAGTACGCTAATT